>JAUMHO010000010.1:295833-312807 GCA_032360965.1 Ulva armoricana
ACATGCAAGCTGACTCGGCAGTCAGTCCAGGTTGTGCACATGCTTGGCTATGGCCATGCATGAGGCGCATCCAGGGGCCGCTGACAGGGACGCTGAGGAGATCCGGGGAGATCTCAGTGACTGATCAGGTTTGACCGTGCAGTAACCCCTGCCTGTCTGCGATATATCCAGTTCCGGTCTGGCCTATGGGCCACGATCCTGGTTCACAACACTGAGCACACAGGCACTCGCCGATTTGAAATTGGCGCAGGAACGGCGCCTGCGGGTATGGGACATCGACGAAAAATGGAATTAGAGGTTTGTGTGTCGAGTTAGAGCTGCAGAAGTTCAGTGTGAGCTGAGAATTGGTCAGGTAGTCCTCACTGAGGGGGGGCCAGGGCTGAGGAGCATGTTGACATTGGGCCCTTTGTGGCAGCATGCAGAGGTGAACAGTCACACTGGGGGGCTGTCATGGAAAGCTGGGGGCGATCACAGGACATCCATTGACCTGGGACACTTGGAGGTGATGTATCGGACGTCCGGGTTATAACCAATATCACATGAAGTTGCCTTGGACCTGGTTTCACAGGCTAGCACATGCTCAAGACAGGCCTACTCTGAGGGGATTTGGGGGCCTGGCCCGGGCACAGCAAGCGGGAATCGTTCATGCATCTCCCTGAATGTAGAGCATGTTTTCGTCCCGGATAAGGCTGAATACAAGAGCATGGGCCGCGCGACTCGGCACACGACCCATCCAACCCCTTTGTTCGCGCCGGAATGGCCTCAAGATGGTCCTGTGTGTGATTATTTTTCATCTTAGGTATAACCGATGAGTGTGCCCCGCCTTGTTCTGACCTGTTGGATGTGGTCGGCACATCCCCCCTTCTCGCCCCTACTTGTTGGAGCACTGTGGCTAATGCCCGCTTGGGTTTGGCGGGAGGCCCGAGTTGTTTTAGTAAAATTATTCGAATTTTTATGTATACATCAGGTGTGCTAGTGCTGTGGTGAAAGCCGCGCCTGAGTTAAGGGTAGTACCTAACTACTTTTTTCCCATCGGCTGCACATGACCAGTGCCACATATAAAATTTACATGACCACTCTACTTCGTCAACATCGAGGATTGGTATAGATTGGAACCAATGTGTGCCCTCAGACATATTGTTCGTATCCGACGATACCGTGAGGTCCATGACGCATGTCAGCGAATTACAGCGACATACAAGCCTGCGAGAGAGCTCCAGGGCAACAGCCGCATCTAATGAATGGGACGGACCATGCAGTACAATGTATACAAGGGCATCTATGTATTTCGAAGTCGATGCTTGCTGGGACGTGCCCGAATTGCCCAAGACCAAGTTCATTAAGAGCGCTGTTAGAGTCCAGAATCGAGCTCAGTACATAGATAGCTTTGTCTGTGTGTTTGAATATTCTGCATAACGTTGGACTGGCGTGTGTTGGCCGTGACCAAATGAACCGGACAGCCAACGTGATGTGAAAGACAAACGGCATGCACGGATAATTACAATAGACGCAGTTGGGATATTGCCATCTTGATGCACTCTGATATCGTGCTGCGTGGGCTAGATAAACGAATTTCCAAGGGCTCGAACGACGTCTATCAGCATGCCGATCGTGAGCACTACAGAGCGTACCTGGCGGGACGAGCGCTCTTGGCATTGCTGATTCAGCAATTTGAAGAATGCTCGACCATTCTTGATAACGATTTGTTGGCATCAGTTACCGTTCGATGCGCTTGCCTTCTCGTCTACGACGCGGACGAGGAGATTGTGGACCAGAGCGACGTGCCGTGCGCAGATGATGTTCCAGGTCCATCGTTCGCCGAAATATGTAAGCGGCTGAACTATAGGCTTGAATCTTTCCTCTCGAAACGTATTCTGGTACGATTCTGCGTTGTTGCATTCTCGTTGTGCTTCGTGGGCGTGGCACTGTGGTTCGTTTGCCCGGTCTTGTTCCATGCTTTCCGTTCAATTCTTGTTCCAGAAGTTGTGATAAACTCATCTGACTTTGTTTTACTGCATGCGTGTGACAGTTTCGCTCCTGCTGGAGTTGATTGTTCCTCGCGGAGGTTTTGCGGTTGACGCTCATACACCCGCGCGAATCGCAGCCTGTCGGTGATATCACACCATCATCGTTGTCAGATCCTGCCTTAGCAAGTAGAGGGCTACCGTATTTGACACTTGGGCTGACTTTGTTCAGGAACCTGATCAAGAGGCTCTGCGAAGCCAAGAGCCTGACAACAAGTTGATGTTGGCCTTGAATAAGCATGTTCCTGCATGTGCCACTACAACGTGGTTTCAATCCGCCCTCGCAGTGCCGGGCCATGAAACAAGTGTCGGTGCTGTTCCACTGGCGGTTGCTCTGGATGTGGAGGGCGCCACAGCTTGCCCAGTGAATGGCGATGATAGTGAAGACAGCTTGACACCACGTGCATGTATCATGGGAGATGGTCATAGCAGCAAGCACCTGGCTCTATCCTCTGAGGCCATCGTGCAGTGGATGCGCGAATGTACTCCAACTGCATCAGAGCACTGCGCAGCCACCTCCACAGACTCCAATAGCACCACCACATCAAGTATCCAAGCTTCCCCAAGCGTGTTGTCCTTGGCTGGTAGCTTCAAGTCTCAGGGCACCCGGGAACGTGCACAGATGCTGCTGGATAAGAGCATCAGCGCCATCGCATCGCTCAAGTATGCAATGGATGTGGCTGAGTTTGTGATGCTGGTGCAGCTTGCAGGTGCATCTGGCGTCTGCAGATCCGTGGTCAAATTGCTTGCAAACCTGGCCTCAAAGTGCTTTCCCTCCCAGGTCGCAGCTGCGGGTATCGCGTGCAGCTACTCCATCATGCCTGACTTCTTATCGCCTCTACCTTGATTCATCTCATCAACAGAGCTGTGAATTTTTAGTTGCGGTGCAGTAATCACCCATATGTTCAGCCACGATCATCTTCGCAGGTTGAGTCGTAGATGCAATTGCATCCCTAGTCGCTGGTCAATAATGGCCTGAAGACGAGAATGGCATCACGTGTCTGGCACGGTGATGTGCATGAGAGAGCAGTACTCATTCATATTGTGCTTTGCAGGATTCCGAGCACGAAGCTCTCCATTCAAGTTGTGTGCATGCCTGGGCTACATGGCATCAGTCGTATGCTGAGCGGCATGGCTGTGCTGCCAAGCCTGGCAGGGAACAACCGCAGCTGCCCCTGGTCAACCTTGTTCAAGTCAAGTAGAGTGCCGAGAGTGTCGGTGTTTCGCTCAGCCACTGGAGAACTAGTGTGCGAAGATGCAGTCCATGAACTCCGAAAGCCGGACGCTGCTCAGAAATTCCCTTGGAGTCGACCCCCTTGGGCTGAGTTTTTACACAAGATCGTCCTGAAGCATTACGGCACGGAAGTCGGTGGTATGGCTTGCCTGATATTGTTCCTGCAGTACGTGCTTGCCCATCACACAACTAATGAATTTGTTCATTCCGAGTCATGTTTCCATGTAGATGCGTGCATGTTGGTCAGCAGCGGGTTTGGCAATGTATGGCGAATATTCAGGAATGCTGACAGAAGAGGCATTAGCACGCAAGCCTTTGCTATTCATCTGTCTGAATTCCAAGTCTGAACTCCCTGATGCGTTTCCGGAACATCTGGCCATGTGGGTAGCCATGTATGTTCCTGAAGAGACTCTATGCTGCTATACGAATGAAGATGGGCAGCAGGTGCGACTTCATGTGGATGACATGGTATGGTCCTTCTCTGCACACAACAAGACCACTCACCGCCTTGGTGCTGCTGCAGCTACACAAATGCAGCCGTCTTCTATACCTGCCTCATGATGAAGTAACGGCTGCCCAGCAGGCGTGCGAAAGTTACAACTGCTGCATGCTGTTTTCGCCATTCGTTCGCCACCTTTTGATGGCAGTGGACTTGCACACACTGAGTTCAACAGCCTCTGCTTGGCGTGTACCAGACCATGCTGTTCGGAGCTTTGTGCATGACCTCAGGAACTTCGAGTTCAAGCGCTTGCACACGACCCACGCGATTATCATGATGAGCCTGTGCGCAGAAGAGGTTTGTTGGCTCACCAGTTTGCTCCAAAGTTTCGTTGATCATGTATGGCCTACCGCATAATGTGCTACTGCGGGTGTAGGACGCAATGCTGAGGAGCCTTTTCACACACGCTGTATCGGTATTCTATTCGACCAGGTCAGTAGGCACCTCTGCATGCCTGTCACTGGACATTGTGCCCATCATGTACTGCTTTGCATCGTATCACAGCAGGTCCACACCAGCTGTAGTTCGAGACTTCCTCGCAGATACTGTAAATCAGGCGCTTGTGCCACGCGGCACGTGCGTGCTGCTCTCTGTCTCAATTCCGAACATGACGGTGTGCCCCTGCACCTCTGTACACAGTCCTTGTATAATTTGTTGTAAATGTGATAAATCTGTTCACCATGACAGGCTGCGCCTGTTTGACACCGCTTACTTGTGCAGTTTTCTCAAATAACCTGCCAAGAGACCCCTGAACTGGAGTATGTGCTGGGTGTGCTGGATGCACATTTCAGTGGCGATCTGACGGTACACAATCTGTCACGCCGTCAAGCCATCTGAGTGGAGCACACATATACGCACCTCTCATGCCCCCCTCCGTGATGGCAACCACGTATTTCGACTTCCAAAGAGCACAAAATTGAACATGTCCGTTGATGGATTACTTTTACTACCATGGCATGTTTTTCGAAGACAACCCTGTTAGAGTGCACTGGGAGAGTGCTATTGCAGATGTACTGTCATTCTGATATAACTTGGCTTCAAATGGTTCTGATTGTATTCTTCTGCTCAGGCAGTACAAGTGTTAAAGTGAGTGCAATGGAATATTTCATGCAACATCAGCATTTGCATGAACCCTCTGGCTGGAATTGCGTTTCTCATGTATAGTCCACCAGGATTTGAACGACAGCAGTGGTCCTAGCATCAAAATTTCACATCATCAGCATGGTAGTTTTCATGCATTCAGGATGGAAGTGCGGTGTCTCGTATGCCATTTCGATCTGCTTGTTCGGTTACATAATCTATGAGGTCGAAGCAAGGTGATATGGAATGCAGTTCAGTCCTGACTTAGTGAGGTGTCATGCTGTTGCCGTGTGACATTGGGCCCATGGATAAGTACAAGGTACACCAATGGTTTATATGCGATAGTCCGAGGTAGTTACTTTGGACTGGGTATACCTGTAACAGTTTGTCAGACGTTCCACATCACAGGGGCATAGGTAGTACCGTGGCTACGCATCTATCACTCTGCTGCAAATTAATCAACCCTACCGCACTGAGAAAGTCTCGAAATTCCTTTCTATTCAATTTGAAACAAAACAGCTTCAGTGGCAGGTGTTGACACGAGACTGTATGTTCGGACCAGATTGATTGGCCTGGCACAGCGTTTCCCATATGGTACAGAAGTTGTACCATCTGCTCCGCAATACTTGATCCATGCGTATAGTTTAGAAATTTCAACCACATATCTTGTTGTGTCCTTGTGTCCAAGAGCACATGTGCAATGAAAGCTATGGGGGATCTGTGATGTTACAGAAGCGAAGTGCTCTAGTACATGTCCTGTTCCTCCTTCGCTGGTCCCTGATCCGCCAGGATCTCCTCCTTGGGCTCATGGATGACGACAACATCTGGAAGAGGAGTCTTGGGGCCTTGCTTGCCTGCAGGGTCATGTGGCCTCATGATCTTGACCTACACAAAGCACACAGTATTGACTTGCTCAAGGTGATACTGATCTCTGATCATTGAGCAAGATTCCTTCAAATCACCCCAAAGTGGACATCATGGTCGACCAGCTCACAATACGCATCTACCTGGGGAGATCAAGATCACATTCCCAAACAAGACTGAACTGCACAGCACTCGGTGAGAAGACGATCATCGTACCCCCACCCATTTGTAGAATGTTGTCTCACAACATATACAACGAGATAGCAGAAACAAGTTTACTGAAATGATGTTGGCACACAGTCTTGCGCAGATCAATGTACAGCTGCGACCTGCCATGCCATTCAGCCTGTCCGAAAAAGGGGCGGGCGGAGCACCTTGATACCAAGACAGCCCTGCCTGAGAAGCACATGGCGAACAGCTGAATCAATGAACTCTGTTGTTGGGTGGCCAGATGAAATCATGTAGCCATCCTTAAACTTCATGGCTTTTGCACGTGCTGCGCGGAGCTTTCCAGTAACGATGACCTCGCAACCCTTGGCGCCCGACTCCATGACAAATCTGAGGACACCGTAACATGCCCTGCAAACTAGCTGAGCTGACACCATTACTGCGGACCTTTTGACCTATCCAGTACTTTCCTCGGCGCTGATCCGGTCATTACCCTATCGCCGGACTGCCAGCCGCAAGTTTTGGGAACATGTCAAATGCACCCAATTCACCTCAACAATCCGATGTATGGACGACTTGCACTGGATTGCACCATGGTGGCTGAGGCCTCCAACACTGTGTCCCTGCAAGGGGCATGCACACATGATGCGTACCTGCGGACAGCAAGGCCCCCAAGTAGCTTGTATCGAAGAGATTCTGCTTGTGCAACAGCGCATAGACCACGGTTCATAACCTTCTCGGCGTACAGCTCCACTGCGCCATCAGCGAATTTGAACCGCTTTTGGACAATAGAGGTCAGCTCGCGGATACGCCTGGACTTCTCACCTGCATGACACATCTGTGTGAGACCGCATGGATCATGGGCACCAATATTATGGCTTCTGTCCGTTAATGTGATGTTGATCGACCAAGAGTGATCGCCAAATGCAGCGTGCACGCAACTGTGTGAACGCATGTTGATCATACACCGCACGCAAGCGCCGAAGCAAGTAAAAAAACGCACCGAGCACTTTCAATGGCCTGGTCGCACGGATGATAATCTCAGTGCGCGTGGTGGTTCGGCGAACCTCCACACCGGAGTATCCATCCTCGGCGAGCTCGCGTGTCAACAGCTCATTGAGCTCGGCCTTGAACACGCCGTCGTTAATGGCCTACAATAACACATTATTATTATTTTTGTCCAGAGAAAATCAATGAAAGATGCGCAACCATCACGGAAGAAGAGCAACACTTACCTGTCGCTTTTTGCTGATTGGCGCTGCCATGGTGAATGACGCAAGGCGAAAGAGAAACATGAGGTATGTCAGCTCCAACAAATGGTATCATCCATCGTCTCGCTGGAGCTTCAGCTCGGATTAAGACGATATGGGGTGTGTCGCAACGCGTTGGGGGCCGGCCCAGCCGCGGCGCCGCCTCTATGGCTGCGACTGCACTGAGCTATCCACCAGAAAGCGTGACTGAAGTTGGCACAACCGAACAACATGATGGCTCGGTTTGATTCCGCAGAATGTTTGATTAAGCCCCTCAGTTCTTTGAGAGCCTCACATCCCATCATCGAGCAGATTGTCGTGCAAACAGACGCTTGCACCACCACGATCGAAGTTCCTCAAACAGGATCCATGATGGTCAACTCAGGTTGGGGTATTAATGTGGCGATGAACGGTGCACCTGGTCACACCAGTGTAGCTATTTAGACTGCTTATTTCGACCGCCTGCCGCAGGCAGATGACAGGATTTACATCATCGCGGAATCATCTTGAGGACTGTTTCTGGTTGGCACGATTCAACAGGTTGCTATCTGAGTTGAACTTCTGATCCTGTGACTGCATATCAAGAACACAAGTGTTGTGTTCATGCGACGATTCCAGTGTGCATCGGGATGAGGTGCGGGTGAGCGCAACAGGGTTAGATCTCTTCTCATGGTGCCGCACGGCAGGAGCAAGTACTCTGTATCAGGCGCTGCAATGATATTTCCACAGGATACCATGTTCACCGTCGAGAGAAAGGGTTCCATAGTAGGGCATGGTGTTCTCAGAGAATGGTGTGCGGGAACGGGAGCAGCACAGCCAGCTGACCTGTGCAAGGCTACTTTCCTACCTACGTCCGAAATCTTCGGCCAGTATGACGACCATGACGGGAAGTTCTGGTTGTTGCATGCCATAGTAGTTCAACCCTGCGTTGTCAGACACCCTGTATGAACTTGTCAAGTAGCTGGGAACTGCGATTTCTGTGCAGCCCATGAAAGACGCACATTCTGTGCATGTACAGCCTCGCATGCACAGTTTTTACTCATCGTAACCTGAGCTGCCTGTTCGGGGTTACGCATCCAAATTCATCTGCAGAAACAGAAACATCACCTTCGGTGTGCTCACCATAGGTTACATATGAGGCAAAAATGTTGAACGGCATTCGAACATGCTGGAACTGTACCCAGTTCTCTGCTTGCATGTATCATAGAAGGGAATCGGCGTAATCCACCCTCACATAGCACGTTTGATGGACTTTCCATAGCTGCATTGCTAGTCTCCTGTGCATTGCTGTAGTGTATCTTCCATCGAATTCTGGTGACATGCAGTGTGTACTGTGTTTTGGCTAAATCTTACCTCGTCAGCTGAAACGAAAATTTCTGGTTGAAACTATTTAGACACTCGAAGTGCCCCACATCAATGCACAGAAAACTGTGCACCAATATGATACACTGTAAACTGTCACCAGGCTGCAACCCGCCTTTGCTACATGTTCAGCATGCTGTGGACTCAATCAGGGGATGCAGAGGAAGGGTGACATGACCATGAAATCCAGCCAAAAGCACCAGCAGAATCTGTAGAATATGCTATGCAGAGCGACGCATGGGCGAGGGGGCTACACAAATGCCTGGAATGTATTTGTTCCTTGGAAACATACGTAGTGACTATTTGACAAACTTCTGAGCTGCAGTGCAACAACCATAGCCGCTGCCAGTGCTGCCTAAGCTATCCTTTCAAAAGCTTTCCAATTCAGTGCCTGATGTATTTCGGTATCCTGTTACCCGTTGACCGTGCTTTCCTGGACCACGCCGACCCTGTAACGAATGAATGCACCCACACTGATCTCAGTAGCATACAGTGTTTCAAGACTGCGCTGACATGGCTCATTTGTCCACTCAACGAAGTCCTTAATATCATTTCATGCATGCTGTTCCAGCGTCAACACCATGTCACATGCTGCTATGCTGACTATTTCAATCCTGAGTGTATGGTTCTCCGGTTAGAAAACAAAATTCTGCCTTCCGAAACTCTCGCCCCAGGTAGTTTGCATGCTCTATGTGTGAGCACATATGACTATTCTCCTCTTTCTCTACGATCTGAACGCTGAGGTTTTTTGCGGATTGTCCTCTGCGCATCCAAGGCAGTCACAAAAGTTTCCATGCCAAGTACAATTGAGAGATGCCTTGCTACGCTGCTCTCAGCGCACAGCGTTGTATTGCTGAAAAAACCCAATCCAGCGCCAGACAAACCACCAAATAAAACATCCCAATTGAACTGAGAATCATAGACACGTCCACTAAAATGCTGTGACGTAGTGTAGTGGAACATGCTTCAGCATCCCAAAGCCATGCGAGCGAAGAATAATAACATCATCTTGACACACTTGGAATGGGCGCTTTAAAAATGCCAAACAACATACGGTGCGGAGAATTACCTGAAGCCTCGGTGAGCGTGTATAGCCTGGGCCACAAGGAATCACCTCTCCAGTGTAGGGATCACAAGCTTCGCTTGGCACGTGAGCAGAGTTAACACCGCCCAGAACAGCTGGTGGACTCGCACTTCATAATGCATATCCTAAAGTTTGGGGCAGAACTGCTTCGTTGATATTGTTGGCAAAATACTGCGCAACGATTTCACGCGTGCTTGCATCAGCTGATACGACAAAGTACCCTGCTTCATCTAGGCCGTAAAAGAGACGAGTCGACCGGCGAAAACTGCAACATATAATGCACAAAACCCATAACATCAATTACTAGTACCTTAGCGAGCGGCTGGATAGGTAATCATCAAGCTGTGGCGCTAACTGAGGCATAGCATTGCACCTGCAGCATAACTGAGGTGGCCTGCCAGGTTTCGGCCGCATCCGCCAACGCCTGGTTGCAGTAACTATGCGATAACGATTAAACGGAAGGACGATTTTTGATGGATGTGATCGGTTACAACACCGTTTGCGAACACTATGGTTGTACACGTCAATGGACAATCTGGACAGTGTGCACGCGTTGATCGCGCGCAACGCGGAAGGGGCTTCAATACACTTGAGAGAGCATCTCGTCGACTTCGACGGCGAGCCGAGTCCATTATACTCTAGCAAGCAAAGGATGCGAATGTGCCTTTCTGGCCAAAAGCCATCGAAAATACCTGAGGTCTCGGGAGTGTTGCAAGGACAGTGACTCAGCAACAATCAGGCGTTCGATTGCATTACCCACAATGCCCGTTCGTGTGATAGTCTGAAAAATAATAATCCAAACCAACTGTTATTCATTGACACTTAATGTAGGCGTGAACGGACTCGTCAACAGAAGGCTGTGGTCCACCGGTTCAACTCGCGACCGCCCCGTCATCATTCCTTGCAGCAAGACTTACCTGCATACGTACACAACGGCGGGAGCCAAGGACAAGAAAGTGAAAATATTTTTTTCTGCGTGAGTTTGCTTAGGTTTTCAGACTCGCGTTGAGCTCGGAGCGGATGTCTGCAGTGACCAAAGACTGAAATGTCTGTACCAAAGTGTAGTGTGTGCACCGACGTGCTTGGGTCAGAAGGAGACCCCTGTACTCTGCCTTGTGGTGCGACATTGGTTCTTTTGCGTGTCTATTAAGTGCACTTGGCCGACCTGTGCTTGCTGCACTGCTTTCCTCCACGCCATGCCCTGACCCATTCATCGTACGGGTTCACATACCAATGGACCATCTTTGTCACACTATTTGCGAGGCCCCCGTCCACCCAATCATGCAAGATGTAGTTGACAGCTCCATATCAAGCGACCGAATGTCCCAGTTCTCGCGGACATGTGAAGCTCACCGGCCAGACGACGAGGCAGTATGCCGTCCCGACAGATCCTGCCTTCGCAGGACACAACGGCTGCTATTTCTGCTTGAGGGAAGTGCAGAAGTGTAAGCCAGAATGCCCCCTTTGTCGCCAAGCCTTCCCGGCCGATTATCCATTGCACCCCAACCCGGTTCTGAAGCAGTTGGTCACGACGGCCCAGTTTCAAAGTGGTGGCGTTGATGAAGACGGCTGGGAAAGCGTTCCGACCCGTGCACACGCGGTGATGATGCATGCACAAGACTTGGAGGCACTTCAGACTTCAGTACCAGGGCAGTCAAGAAGCGTGCCTGCACTGGAGGAAGCAAGACCAACGCATGAGGTGGTGAGGGATGCAGCTGCACAGCACATTAGCCCAGCACAGCACCCGTTGGCGATACTAGCAGGGTCATACCGCAATTCAGCAGAGCCCAGACACAGTTACGAGAGCATTCTGTCCTGGGTACCACCGCAGTGGATGCCAGACTCCTGTGCACGCGATTGCAAGGCTTGCTGTTTGCCTTTCAAGCCCGTCGTTCGCCTGCGTCACCACTGCAGGCTGTGTGGACTGATATTCTGCCATACATGTTCCTCGAAGCGCGTGCTGCTTCCTCCCAAGTGCGATCTTTCCACTTGGAGATAGAGCTCGTTCATTTGTGCAGAGACTGTACACTGTGACCCGGCACAATCCTCTGTTGCCGGGAAGCGTACATTCATATGAACACTGTTGGCTGTGTCTGAATCATTCATCTGGTGTATTAGGCATTTGCACGGGACAGTTTGCACTGGTTCACACCTGCGGTGCTAAGTGAAATTCATTTGAACACTAGCACAGAATATATGACTGTATACCGCAGCTCTGAGGTCCGTCTGTGTGCACGGTGCAAGCTCACAATTTAGCACGTTAGGCCTTTGCAGGTTTGGATGCAAAGAGCCGGAACGTGTTTGTGATCGGTGCTATGATGTTCTCAAGCCGGCCGACCTACAGAATGCGCTTGCTGGCCACTTTTCCAAAGCTGCACAGCTGCCAATTCATGATGTGACTGACTGGACAAGCATGCGTGCATGGCTCAACAACCCCCTGACATCGTCTCTAGAGCAGGACATCTTCAAGTGTTCCAACATCCTCGGGTGAGCCTCTGCTATGTTTTGGTCAAAGGTTGTCTTGTTGTTGCTGGCCCATCAATACCCTGCCAGGAGGATTCGAATCCAGCATGCGCCCATCAGCGAAGTCTTGGTTTCATTGTCAACCGACGGACTCTTTACATCTGACGGCAGTTATCATAGCCAATGTCAGCACAAGGCCGTCATGTTCAAACCTTTCCAAGCGCTTTTCTGCGTGCAGACATTTCATGAGCAGTAGCCGCTTCCATGTCGAGAGGGCCATCCCAAGCTCTTTGCTGCGGCAAGCAGCAGGTTATGCGATCTTAAGTGTTCTCAAGGTTGGCATGGGCTGGAGTGCAGCAGTTGGGACAGGACTTGTTGTAGCGCGCCGTCAAGACGGCTCCTGGTCACCGCCATCCGCCATTGGGTTGGGCAGCTTTGGTTGGGGCTTGCAGGCTGGTGGCGAGCTCACAGATTTACTCCTGGTTCTCAGCAATACCGAAACTGTGAAGGCATGTGTCCATCATGCTCTCTGCCTGTGTTTCGGTGTCGTATGTCTCGTCTGCTCGTGGCTCGTTGCCCCGGCTGCTGTGATCATGGGCAGAGGGCGTTGGCGATATGGCAGACTGTGTGCAGGCATTCTGTGGAGATGTCCACCTTGGACTTGGAGGAAATGTCAACGTGACCGTTGGACCTGTTGGCCGTGAGGCATCTGCCAGCATGTGCATGGGCAAGCGCGGGTATGCCATGGTGTACTCATACTCTTGCTCTCGGGGTGCATTCTGTGGTGTCAGCATTAACGGTACAGTCACCAGCACCCGTGCTTCAGCCAATCTCGCCTTCTACGGCCGCCCGCTCACCGCGAAGGACCTTCTTCTTGGCGGCAGCGTTGACGCTCCGCCTGCAGCACGCTCCTTGTACACTGCGCTTGATAGCATGATGAACTCGTTCGCATACGGCGATCTTCAGCGGCCTCCTTCTCAGCTCTCCCTGCCATGGTTCTCCTCCAGCTCACCCCAGCCAGTGCCCCAAGCGGCGGTAGAGCAGGAGCAGGATGAAGTTGCGGCTGCGAAGGATGCACTGCCTGCCAGCACGTCTGAGGCGGTGATGGTCCCAACTGCTGATCTGCTGGACTCGCAGTTGGGTGCTGTAGGCATGTCTCCTGTCAGTGAGGCCACAGCAGCAATGGACATGCTTGACATGCATGAATCAGCAACGGGAGCTAGTCTAGTTGGCTCATCCGGGGAGGGGCAGGGCCGGAGTGCAGCCATAGGATCAGTCGCAGCCTCAGAGGCTGGAAATAGTGAAGAGGAGGAAGAAGGCCTTTATATACATGACCTGTTCGACTAGGATGCTGCAATGGGGCCTGCCAGTAGCCTAGTGGTGCTGCATACAGGACCTGGCAATTCAAACAGCAAACAGCACGAATGTGCATTTGCGTTGTGTATCAAAACTGAGAATTTGCGCCCACAAAAAGAGAGAAACAGGCAGCAATGATGGGCGTGTTCGGATCAGTTTGACGAGACACCATGAGCTGGAGGCAGAGGATGGCTTCAACAGGCATTCGGTTGAAGTTTAGACCATGATGGTGACCGCATCCCAAAGAAAATAAAGGCTGGGTAGTGGGCAGTGTTGCATACATGGAACGATCCGGACACGCAAGCTGCTGTGCCGATACACCCCTACGTGTGTTCATAGCTGGAGCACTTGCGCCGTTGGCTTGCATTGTATTCAACTGTATATTTGGTTTCATTTCGTATCCAATACGTACTTTCAATTTGAGCCGTGTAAACCACTTCACATTTTCATGATGCTGCCTACATCATATCTGTTATTCATATCAAGTCGAACGTTGATGTGATCTGTCTCAACTGCTCCACTGTGCCGCTTGGACAGCCATCTTCTGTGCACTTGCACTGTGCATTAACTATGAAAAGCTTAGACTTGCTGATTGTGACCACATTCAGCACCCTCTTCCGTCCGCGGGTGCTGTTTAGGTCGTACTCATACACATACGATGCTTCTCCTGTGGACAAGGTTCTTGTGTAGATCTGCAGCAGGTCCACGGATATGGTGCTTTCCTGCATTCAAGTTTCCTCTGTCGGATGATACTGTAATTTGAATCCCGCCATCCGGAAAACCATACCCCACCGGTCCAACCGCAAATGCAGACGAGGTGTCGGCACGCACAGGATTGTGATGTAACAGGCTTTTGCATCCGGTCTGAAACACTGACACATATCTAACTGAATGAATCCAGACAGGTATCTGAGATATAGGTTGAGTACAATTCTTTGCCATGTACCATGCTGGGACTGAGCTTTGCAAGAGCTGGAGCAACGATCTGATCGGGGCGTGCCTTCTTCTTTTCTGCGGCCAAAAGTTTCTCGGCAATATCATTCCGATTCCCAAACTCTGCAAGGGAGGGTCTTCTGACTGGAGATACTGTGACACCTATGGTTGTTGACGCTTTCTCTGGGTCGCTGAACAGCACCTCTGCCCCTGCTTTTTGTTTAGATGACCAAGCTGCTGGCTTCTGTATTTGGTATCCAGTACTGGACTGATACAGCTGAACTGACGCATCAAGGGGAGACCATTCTACTCCTTGAGCGGACCAAGAGCCTGCAACGGGTGCTTGCTCATGGAGCTTAGAAACCGGACTGACAATTGTGCACTGGCGCCTAATGCATGGTGAGGTCCATGGTATTGAAGCTCAATCCTATGTGGCAGTACCTGATGCCCATAAAGTGGATACGGCCACTTCAAGAATCCTGCGGCGTGATAGGATCTGCTTGCCAGGGATGTGCGGGACGTGTATGTTGGTGGCCTCGGCCGCGGACGCCTGCACACTGGCGAGGCAAGGGCTCGCAACACAATAACGCCTACTGACGCGACAGCGATAGGCCCTCTTCACATGACGCGTCTCAGAGCGGTTTGACCGCTGTGATCGGGCGGTGACGTGCATTTAAAAGACAGCCCGCCACAGCACTGCAAAGCAACACACTGGCCGTACACAAAGCGTTTTCAGCTACAGCATCCACAAATGATTGCCTCCCTCCACAAACATGGATCAGGGATATTGAAAGTCCTGTTGTGCATGCCAGTACATCATGCTCTGTCCTGAGCGTGCCGTGCCCGCAAGGAAATCAACATGACTGGATCGAAGGTTCAGAAACATTCGTGAAGACCGCGTTTGTGGTTTCTGAGTCTTCATCCTTGACCCATCGATAAAGGAAGGTAAGAGAGTCACGCTATGAGCAAGCGACGTTGAATGGCTATGTGCAAGTGACCTTCATACATCAACAGATTTACCGTCGTTCCAGTGTGCCACCACCGCCATGGACCCCTGCACTGATCCGTGGGACCAGTCGTTTACCCAGAACCCTTCCTAGAGAAAACAGACGCTTTGAAAGTACACACAGGTAAAGGTACGAGGCGTAAGGGCCCGGAGCAATCTTCCCATGTTTGTGTGCATTCTTCCCTTGTTGGTGTGCATGGATGGTGGACCTCAGGGGGAAGCTACATGGGGCCGTTTTCGGGGCAACACAACTGGAAATTCAGGTGTGGAAACCTGAAGCCTCTACTTCGCATTTTTTTCTAGGGAAAGGCAAGAAGGCTGACGGGCCACTGGTGAAGTCGAAAATTTCCAGTTCCTTTGCCACCAAAAAAGGGCCCCATGTGGCATCCTTCTAACGACAAATGAACTCGCCACCATCAATTCCGCATGAGATTTGGCATGGGAATAGGCTGCCTCTTCAGCAAGATAACCTGTCAAGATAAACCCAAAAACTTTTGACATTAATCTGCTTCGTCGACCCATGTGCAGGGGGTCAGGCACTCCACCTCTAACCACGTTCACCCAGAGAGCGCGAAGGATCCTTTCCCAATGGAAATATTGGGAAAGAATATGGACATAACACGTCGACTCCATGTGCATCCCATTCTTGTGCCATGGGGGTGTGCACTCAGGCCCCCACCGCATCCACCGGTAGCGCAGACACCATGGGCCCCCACAGATGACTTTGGGGTCACCATAGGGCATAACTAGGTGCTTTGGGAACGTCTATACCTGTTTATTTTTCGTAAGTTTGGGAAAATGGGGGTTTTCCGGGCTTTTCTAGGAAAATGTAGGGAAATTTTCACCTTTTCCCCCACTACTCAGGGAGCTGTCCCAAACCACCCCTAATACCCCTGTGGTCGCCCCAAACTCTGCAAAAGCGATCCCTGTGACCCCCAGGCTGTGGCATTGCTAGGGGAGCCGGCTGGCCTGGTTGCCACGGTGTCTGTGCACGGCGCTGGAGCCGCATGGATACGGTGGCCCGACACATAACTGTCTGAACAATGAAGGGGCGCAAGGGGCATGGTCGATGACGGAAATCTGTGTTTCCTGAGCGCACACTAATCGCATGAACTGGGGGGGCAGCAGACAGTATGGACCTTTGTTGGCAAACAGACAGGTAGCGTGCGGAAGCTGCTAGCTTCAGATAGCCTGCAGGGGTTCGCATTCGCTGTGTGGGCAGATGGAACGACTAAACACGAAGCCATTGTTGTAACTCAAAGGAGGGTTCAGCCCGCAGGCATCTGGATTGGATCACATACACGCAGGGAGACAGCCCGGCATACCTTGCTTAGGGTAAACTTCAAGGTATGGCGCAGTCAGACAGATGCCATGTGAGACTTGTTGACAAAAGAGTAGTTACAGTTAGAGGCTCATAGGTTATATGGCCTTGGCCTAATGCCACAGATATGAAGACAATCAGGATGATCACTCAATACAGCGCAATACCTTCCGCGGATCTGCAGTGAGCCTCCATGCATGTACTAGTGACGCACAGCGCCGCGGCCATGCATGCATGCCCAGCAACGTCGCTGTATTACGACACTCCCCCACAAGGTGCAGGTAGCTTTGGTGCTGGACCAACATCAACTAGATGCAGCTTGTCCCTCAT
>JAUMHO010000010.1:313198-349575 GCA_032360965.1 Ulva armoricana
TTTCGTGTGCTTTGGTTGGCTTGTGATTTACCCCTTGGCGCTGCCGGGATTTTGTGCTGATCTCCGTGTAACACATGGCGAGAGCGTGAAGAGAGGCTTCAAGTATAGTGTCATCATTAAGAGGTTTCCAGATGAAAAAATTTTTATGTACATCAGGCTCTCACAGCCTGATCACAAAGACATGGATGGGCAGGACTGCCATCCACCACTTGCTACACAAATCAGTCAAAGTGCAGGGACTATGTGTACTTGACTATACGTATCGTCAAGTTTCAGCTGTTTGATGTGGTAGTAGCGGGCAATAAGTAAAACTACTATTGTCTGGAGTAGGTTTGCAACGTGTAGATGAGTAGCGAATTGATCAATATTGGATTAACAAGAGTGTCACTGGCCATCTTCATCGACATGCTGAAGCACCCGCGAGGGCAGCACCAACTGCGACCGCGTGGCAGGACCTTGCCTAGAAGATTTGCCAATTGCTAACTCATCGTAATGGGGTACACCAGATGTTGGCCAGGTTTTGACGCCGCGATGTCGACTGGGCAGACATGCTCCTCCGTGGGTATTCGCTTCCATGAAACTGGGCTCGTGAGCGACACAACCTTACATATACATCAATATATATGTGTATTATTATTATTATTATTATGGTTTTTCTATGCCTGGTTTGTGCGTCCCTGCGGCCTGGCGGTGGCCGCCGGTACAATAGTACGGACTTGCACTGAAACACCATCAACATGCAGCACAATAGCAGGGCAAGCTGCAGGCGAAAGCAGCAAGCCAGCAAGAGAGTTGTGCATGCATGTACCATGTGGCGACGCCCTACAGGGCTACAGGGCAGGCCTGGGTAGGGCAGGAGGGACGGCGTGAAGGGCACAGTAAAACAGGTGGTATCAAGGTGATCACATAGTGTACTCGCATGTGGTGTGCGGTGCAGGGATGCCTGAGCTGTGTTGGTAAATAGCCTTGACAGAACAGCCAAGCGGGTTGTCTCTACACCTCTGCATCCGGATTCCGACATTTCCATCTCAAACGAATCTGGTTTATGAGTGTGGTACACGTTTTTGAAACGGGCGGAGGCCGTCTCGGCGTCAGCTGCACGGCTGGTACATGGGGCAGTACCGGCCAACACTCATGCGGGCAGAGTGCTAACTTGACAACACATGGACAGAGTCTTGTGGTCAATTGATTACTCTACGGACCTGTGGAGCGGCCGGCGCCAGCCACAGTCATGGCCCGCCGAGGGCACACAGTTGTGCGCAGGCCAGCGTCGCACAAATGCGTGGCAGGCATGTTACACCGAGAATTGATCTTTCCTATTTCAACATGGGTTGACGTGTGGCAGTAGGTGTGTGTTGCATGGGTCAGGCTGGTGCACGCTGTTGACTGGAGGCACTGGGCTCACGATTCATGGTTTGGATAATCCGCACTATTGCCCCATGCTGACCCGCTGGAGGGTGATTTGCTGGCAGAGCGTTATCCCGCCCGCCGCCGCGCTAGCACGTGGCATGATGATGGTGGCCAGGTGGAAACCTGGAGTACCGATCGGGCCGAGGGTTGCCATGCGCAGCAAGTGATTTGACATTTTGCCCATTTCCATAAACATAAAACATCATCCCTGGGTCATCAAGGATACCAATAACACAGTGTTCTGCCGTTGTCTTGGTCCCGCCTTGTGGTATCGTCCGCCTGGGCATGTAGTTCAAATAAGCATCGAAATAATGTGTCTGGTTCCGCGGTTTCTGACTGGTAGAATCCTTTCATACTAATAATTCAGTTGATCGAGGTGTGATTCCACTTGTCTGGCTGTCAAATCATCTTTGCAGTCCCTGGTGACACATCGAAGCCGCGCAAGTAATCTGTGCATATCCATTGAAGAACTTCCGGTTTAGGAAACGCCTTATTTTTTCAACTCAGACCAATGAGCCGCGCGTACACCTGGGATCGCACCTTTTTTTGCGCTCCTAAGTCGTTTTTGACGAACAATGCAGTTGCCGATCCGAGAGACTGGTCACGCGTTCGCCTTTCTGCTATCATTTTTTCCCCCTATGCTCAGACACATTTGCGCTTGTATGTATTTGATCTAGTGCATTGATGTTTCGGATGTGCGACAGTACGTGACCGCTGACCAAGCGTCGATGCATGTGACGTGATTTGAACACATAGTGTACACCAAGTCGGACGCTGCGCACGAGAATATTGTGTATGGCTTTTCAAGAATTTGTTTTGCAACTGTTTAATCCCGACGTGCTTACACGTGCATGTTTCTGTCTGTCTGTGAATGCCGCGTCACAATACAGTTGTCTGGCCCGAACTTGCGACGATTTCGGAGTTCAATGCCAGGATAATCCAGGCCGCTATTCACATACCGTTGCATACAGACTCTGTGAAATCAAGGCTGCAGTTGTCACTCTGCGTAGAGCTGTTTTGGCGACGGGGGCAACCTGAGATCTTTATTCGGATGTCCGGAGTTTAGTTGGCTTGGGTCACCATCCTCGCCAGGTGTTGAATAGTTACAGCGTATCTCAGAAATTCAATGTGCGATGATGAGCTATGGCCTGACTGAAAACACAAGAATCTATCTGATCTCGTGAACCGCAGTTGTTAATTCGGCCAAGGTTGCTCACAGTCACGACTGTGCTTGCTCGTGTGAGTCAAACCTTCAACATGGCCTTGTTCCTGACAGTTGATGAAGTGGATGTTTCGGATGCAGGGCAAAGTAACCGTCAGATGGAAGTACTAAACGCACAAAGACAATCATGTGCTCTTGATCGAAACCTAGAGAAGAGCAAGGTGGTTTCAATATGGTGAGCCCACCTCTCATTTTTGAAGTTTTTGCCAGTGCCATAAGGTTGTTCTATGAACCTCATCGGATGCCATGGTTTTTTCATTACTTCCTAAAGCCCTTCGTGCGGTAGGGCACACATGTCATTGAGCAGCATGGCCAGTTAATTGGAGATTGGAATTGAACTTGAGTTGTAGCGCATGCCATTACAGGTATTCACAGATCTTGGCCATTGGCGCATGGATCCTCACCACCAGCACACCGGAAGATTGATGAAGAGCTGAGCCTTCAAGTGTTCCTCCATTAGTCACACAAATTGCAGATGATTCCCAATCAATAATTCCAATAATCAGGCATGCTTGCTCAAGCTCATCAAGGCATCCGGGAAGGATGCACCTGATGAGCTGTGGTTGTCTTGCGCTTAGCTTGCAAATAAATTCATCATCCAGGAAGGTTTGAAAACATGGTAGACACCATGGTATGACAGCCATTGTAATTGTGTTCCTGTGTACATTGAAACATGGGAAGCTCACAACAAGTCGTTTTACAAGGTTCACTGTCAATCAAACCATGCCATGGCACATTGTGATAATCGCAGTTCAGGTATCACTTGAGCCCGTAGGAATCTCATCTGTCGGAAGTGTGCACTTGCTGCTGACAGCGCAATACCTGACATGGTAGTAAAATGTCATGCAAATCGGTATGACAGGCCCAATAAGCACACACCGCTAAACAGCAGGATTGAATCAATCGTAAATCTTGTGCGTACACCCTTCATTTCATCAAAAAGAGCAATACCCCAGATGGTGGCAGCGAAGAGTCCACATTGCATGATAGGGTATGCGATCGACAATCCAACCTGCAAGTTCACAAGCCGATGAAACATCTCCAGTAACGCATAAGAGCAGTGAACATGGACTAATAAGGTGGCCTGGGTCCTGTCTTGTCAACACAAAAAACAGCGGAACTGGTAGGACAGTATGGGGAAGTAAGTCGCACATGTTGCACTGCCACAATGCTGCAAGCATTTCCAAAGTTCCAGATGAGGCCTGACAGTGTCCCGGGTGCAATGGCAGCCCTGAACTGTTGTGTGCCTGAGAGTGCCAACGGATGTATACGCTGCATGAGCAAGCAGATGGGTGTCGCCAGCAGTACTCCAAACGACATACTTGGCAGATACGGAAGGCCCTGCAGTTCCTGAGCGACAAATTTCATCGGCAAAAGAATCAATCCCCCTGCAATGCCCGCAACGATCGCAGCAGTGAATCCAGATGCAGCAGTTGCCATATCTGCACTCATGTTGTCCAGTAACTCCTGACCCTCAGGGTCCGAAGTAGCAGCTGGAATCCTACACGGACGTTAGATTTTGGTTTGGTGGGCTGTACGATCAGAGCGCCTGCTGCAAGGTGCTGCCTCTCAGTGACGGGCTTGCTGAAATCGCACTCGTGGGAAGCTTGGTTTGTGCGGGAAATTCGAAACACAGAGTATACCATGAGCACCAAAGCAGCCGTGGACAGGTAGGGATTCAGACTCTCGCCCGTCAAGATGCCTGAAAAGTAGGATGTGGACATTGCAACTCCACACCATATCCCTGTTGCGATTGCGACAGACCCAAGGAGGGAGATCGCCACAAAGCTGCTCCCGATTGCCACAACGAAGAGCAGCCCGCTAATGAGTCCGACGGCATTGAACGCCTACAGTGGCTGGCGTTCCCATATCAATGGTTGGGTCCCAGGGTATGTTGAGCTTGCAACAGATGGCAAGCTTCGGCATTTCGGTATTCAGGGGTACAGGGTGCACATGATCTAATTCAGGCGATGCTAGCGTTTGGCTGATGCATTGGGCAGAAAAGTCTTACCGCTGGAATGAACAGGCCCGCCGACATACCGCTCCACGCGACAGCATTAGCAGCCCAGAAATTGAAAACGTATGGACTCACCTGCGGCAGTTGACCTAGATGCAGTCGTATATATCATGCTGAATCATGTGGGGGATCATTCTAACAGAGAAGGGGGCCGGTCGAGGGAACCTGCACCTCTGCTCGCGTCACCGGTTCGATTTTGGAGAGCACGCTGAAGGAACCATTTGCGACTGCCGATGCGACGGCAAGAGTAATGCCAACTAATGCATCAGCCATGTTTTGCCAGGGCCACTAGGCCTACATGTCACAGGTTCCAAACTCCAACGGTTGCCCGTTGCGTGTCTTTGAGAGCAATACTGCACAGATGGTATACCGGTGTGTACGACACGTGCACGTACTATGTGTAACAAGAGATGTATGTAGCGTGTTGCCAATCAGATTCCTTATGCAAGCCTGTGAGTGCTGTGCTATCCCGATTGTCGCCAGTCCTGTCGTTTCGGATATCCGCGTTGGTCATGCTGACCACCGATCATTCAGCATGTGGAATCCATGCTTGCCTGCGTACACGCGTCTCCGCCCCCTCACCAGGAAGATCCTCTGGGCCCCCATGAGCTGTTCCCCCTCCCCTCCCGCCTCCCTCCTCCAGTCAACCTTTCCCACCCCTCCTTCGCAGGGGCGCCGCGAACTAAATTGGGCGGGGCGGGGGGAGGCAGAATGGGTGGGGAGGGGTAGGCAGGGAGGGCAGGGGGTTGTGCAGTGAGTTGGGGGGGCACCCCTAAATTTAAATTTTTCACAGCATCGAGAATCCCGCCAGACCCATCGGCCACAGCACCCCTGCAAATAGGGGCGGACAAAGCAGACGGGGCAATCACATCCACTGGGCAAGGGGAGGGTGGGGGGCGAGGGGGCACAGTTTTGAAATGTTCGTTCGAGTGGGGAAAGAGGGCAGGCAAAGGGGAAGGTGCAACACCAGTGAGCCATGCCCTAAGGAAGGACCAACCCGGGAGGCAGACACCACACGTACTGTTAGAACACCGCACGTCCGAGGAGGCTGGCAAGGAGTCAAATAAAGACGCAACACACACAGACGGCGCAATTAGAAAAGCAGCTACAAGAGCACCACACAGTGACGTAACCGCGATGTAGCCACACCCCGCAACACAAGGGTCGGGTCGAGGAGGAAAGGGACGGTATAAACTGTTGAAATATCAACGCAGCTACCACGCAACGGGAAGTGATCGATAACTGCACGTGCACCTGGGTTATTTGCGGTGGCATGTAAGCGGTCTCGGCGGAGACACAAAATCCCCTGCATACCTGCATGGAGCGTGGCGCATACGGAGGACGGGAGCCACTTCCCCGCCTTTGCCGCTTGGAGGACTTGCCCGAGCGTGTGTTTCTGGCGACGGTGAGGCCTAGGTGTGCGTGTAGATTTCTAGAGAGTGACCAAGGTGTGCATGCAGGTTTCTAGCAGGTGCAGAGTTCTAGGTATCTGCCGAGAGTCAAAGTGCTTCCCCGCTGTGTTTGCTGCCTGTCATGCAGCGTGCACAGCATAAGCGAGGAGA
Source organism: Ulva armoricana (assembly GCA_032360965.1). NCBI lineage: Eukaryota > Viridiplantae > Chlorophyta > Ulvophyceae > Ulvales > Ulvaceae > Ulva > Ulva armoricana. Next base: position 319,410 of record JAUMHO010000010.1, read on the forward strand.
CGCGTGCATACCTGAGATACTTATGTTAACTTTGGACAAAGTGTTATGTGAATGTGCAACACTTACTCAGCACATGGCCCTTGAGATCCTCGCAACACAGCTGCATGGCCAGGATTGTTATTACACTAGACCATGTTGTCGGGCCACGCTATATAGCGTGGCCGATTGAGTCATCATCATGCCAGGCTGGCTACTGCCACGTGGCTTGTTGAGGATTCATAGGATCCATTTGGAATTCGGCTCAGGCGAACCGAGGAGCTTTCACAACAGCTGAGTGTTTCTTTTCGCTGCAAGGACATAGCAGTTTCGAAGGACCATCCATGCAGATCATGAGGTTCCCTGACATACTGATGCATGGCAAGATGGCGCGGAATGCTGTCAGTACAGAAAAACTGCAGAATGGTGTATTGTCAACGATGTGCATAGATGGGAAAAGGTCAGGGACTTATTCCAGGGACAAACTTTGGTGACTTGCCAGAAACTTCTACTCAAGTTCCTAGACAGCGTCTTGCAAGATCATGTTTGCCACATGTGCGCTTCTTGATGGAGAGTTGAACACAGCACACTCCAAGCACAGGGTAGCTCAACCGGAGCACCCAATCTCATCTTGCACCAGAAATTTCCTATACTCATCCACGAGCGACGACAATAGAGGAAACTCCCAGGGATTCACGCCTTCATGCGATCCCTTTCCATTTGCCATTCCATGACCACGCTGATGTGCAGGCATGTATCACCAAGCCACGGTCTTCAATAAGGCTTAAACATCATCGCCATTGTGAGCCGCTCATGTTTTGGAACCTAAATCCCCACGTTGGTGGGCAACGACATGGCGACAAAACCAACCAATGCAGTACATTCAAGGGGTCAGACACAGGTAAAGCCCTATTTATTACACTTGTTGCCTTGTGTAGCGCATCTGTAATCGCGGCGCTGCCCCATAAGCAACAAGCGCCGCGGCAGCGGTTTGGCGAAGTAAGCAGCCTTCCACGGCGTGTCTTGCCTTGTTCGGAGCTAATACCCGGCCCCGAATCACAACATTCCCAGAAGATTTTACATAAATACGTGTACCTGTGCCTTCAGTCAAACAAAAACTTGCATACTTGACAATCTGGCAATGAAATCTCAAAGTTTCGAAGCATCCGGCCCAGACGTGCACTCACCGTGTCGCCATCTTTGCCAAGCTGGTACGAAACGTATTCTAGTGGCACCGTAAGCTTCCTTCCGTTTCATGAAGGTTTGAAAAAATCGCGCACTGGTATGCCAGTGCAGCAGTGATAAAGTCCATGCATGCGCGCCACAGCATTGCCCAGCATTGAGACCCACTGGCATGATGTGCTCGTGATTCACCCGACTTGACCTGCAAAGTCGAAAAATTCTAAATCATCTGAGCATGTCTTATGCAACGGAATGCGACTGTAGATGCCTGGGCCCGGTAAGCAAAGTGCAGGTGTCAACGGGCTCTATAACGTCCGCTAATCTAGACTTGCTACGGCACAAACAATAAACGGCAGTCGACTGCTTCAACGCACTGGTCTGCGGCGCAAGTAGCCTTTCTGCAGCTTCGTACGACTCGCATGCATGCAGCAACCTCGTCCTGCTTTTCCGTCGCCTGCGTGTGTGTGTGCTGCCAGTGAGCTTGCCGAGGATGTCAAGAATTTGCTGAATCGTGAGTTGAATGACTCCGCTGTCATCATGGTGCGGTACATCTGGTCTGGTTGCCGACTCTTAGTTTGTATGAGCAGGAATCCCCACGCTCGCTCCTGAACATGTCCAGCGCCCACAAGCGCATCCTGAACACAACGTGAAGAGTCTTGGTGCACTTTGGTACCAATCCTGATGGAGCCAGTCCGTAATCTGCTGTGTGAGTCAGCTTTTTCACGGAACAGTCGATCTTGGCTGAGCAGAGAATGCAACATTCGTTACTGTGCGTGTAGGGGAGCTTTCTGCTGTCGCTTAATCAGCAAACGCGTGAGCTTGATCAGACCGATTGTATCGTACGTTTTTCTTGGCTGCTCGCAAAACATGGAACTGCCGGTGTGCCGTTCGCACTGTAAGATTGGCTACCATGTGCAGGCCCTTTATGCAGACGCACTGAAGGCTACAAAGGAACACAAGCGAGCTGTGGTGAGGAATTGGCTAGCTTTTCGTGTTGTTACTACCTCTTGCCACATCAGTTGTGTGTGTGCTTCCACGGTTGCCGCTCTGCAGATGTATTACCGCCAGGCCTTGAATCTGCGGCAGCGGCATGAAGGCAAGCCTGCAGAAGCCTCTAGTCATATGGCTGTGATGGATATTGGAATCACACCCTCACTAGCCGCCAGCATGGCACCTGACCAGGAAGAATGTACAGCTGGAATGCGCTCAAGGGGCCGCGGAACTTCTCGAGAGTCAGAAGCCATAATCGCATACAAGGTCGCCATCTGTTTTCAAGAACTGCGGGACTGGGAAGCAGCGGTGAACGAACTTGAGGCAATTCCAGCGCGTTTGAGAAGTGCAACTGTCTACAACTTGCTTGGCCGTCTGTACCGCCACATGAGCCATATAGGCAAGGCAGTAGATGCATTCAAGGTAAACCACTTTACTTTCTGTACTCACTGTGCATACTGTAAGACACCAGCTTTTGCACCATCCTCCTGCTGCTGCAATTACATTTCCCACTCGCCAATTTGTATCTAGTGTATTGTCTGTCCGCACAGACGCAGGACTTGAATTATGTCTGCAGGAGTGCTTGCGGCGCATGCCTTTGGCAATCGATGCAGCAATTGCATTGGCCGAACTTGGTGTGCCATACACCAGTATCATTGACCTGTGCCCTGTTATGGCCAAGTCAAACCTCAGCCAATCAGACTCGACACGCAAAGACGTAATGCCTTTTCCACGGTCAGCAGAAGCCACATTGTGTGGACGGCTGGCAGCGAGTCCAGCACCTGAAAACTGTGCGCGATCGAACAGCCATTCAGGTGCACTGTTCCAAAGCCCGCCAAAGGACTTGAAATCCTCACTGGCAGTGAATATCCGAGAATTCACTGCAGCTAGCCTGAGATCCTCGACAGACTGCCTAGTGATGCCCTCCTTGCAAACAGCAGGGAATTTGGGCCAATCAGCTGGCTGCCCGGCTGCCAATGACAGCCTGAGGTCCAGGGAGCCAATGGTTGAGAGGTCACTGTCACCGACTGATACCTGGCTATCTAGTCACAAAGAACAGAAATCTTGGCAGCCAGGTGATGTTGCACAGCTTGATCACATGCGAGATGCGGAGCAGCTGCATCCATCCGGCGTGCTGCTGGTAGCCCCGCCACAGCAGAGGCCGGCATGCACACGCCTGAGTCTAAAGGGCGGGCTATCGGCTGTGCAACAATCTGCTGATGCATTACCAGGTCCTATCAGCATCCGTTCGGCAAAACGACGAAAGGTTGTTGGAGTTCGCTTGCCTCTCCTAGAACAAGAGCAGGCAGCCCAAAATTCCAGTGCAGTGCGTGATGTGGTACCTGCAGGAAGAAAACGCGATCAGCCAGACTCTGAAATGGCGCCGTTCGACAGCCCTGTGGATGACAAGTCTTCAAAGCCCTCAGTACCATGTCAGCAAAGCCACAGTAGAAAGGGCCAGGCCGCAGCCGGCAAGAGCTGTTCATTTGTTGCTGCACCGGTGCATGCTGTCAGTCACATCAAGGAGGGTGAAAGACAACAGATGTTGCAGCGTCAGGGACTGGGATGGTTGGGATTGGTCATCGCAGGTCATGCGAATCTTTTTCGTGCTGCAAACAGAGAAGCTGTGCGAGAGTTCAGCGCTGCAGCAGCACTGTTTCCAAATGACATTACAAGCATGCTGAGTGCTGCCGTTGCACTACTAGCAGCTGGTGATCAAGTTGGTGCTGTCAGCACCTTCCAACGTGCCAGGGTGCTGGACCCACTCAATGTGCGTGGGATGGACGCATACGCATGTCTGCTTCTCGACCAAGGCAATCATGACGAGCTTCGGATGCTAAGCCATGCCTTGTTGGCGGTGGATCTGGAGATGCCAGAGGTCTGGGCAGTCATGGCGTATTTCTGGCTGCAGAAGGGCGAGTCTGACAAGGCTCTTGAGTATGTTGAGCGGTGTGTGACAACGTTGATAAACGAGAACTGTGTGACGGTTGCCAGTTGTGCATAGGATCATGACGTATTTGCAATTGACACCACCTTTGCATGCACTTGGCTTTCCGTGCTACAGGGGTTTGAAGCAAGGTAGAGATCACGTTGGCTTGCGGCTAGCGAAGGGACGGTGCCTCCTGCATAAGCAAGAGGGTGATGCAGCACTGGTAGAGTTTCGTGCGGTTCTGCGATGCCGAAGCCATGATGTGATTGCATACAGCGGCGCCGTGCGAGCATGCCTCCGATTACGGAGGTATCAAGAGGCAATGCTGCATGCCCGTGCGGCAGTGCGTGCCTTGCCACAGCATGCTGTCTCAGAGTATCTTCTTGGTTGTGTGCACGTGCAAACGCCAGCATCTTCCCCAGAAGAGAAGGATCGGCACAGACAACGGGCGCTGCGACACATGCGCCGTGCACTGGACCTCAATCCCTCTCACAGGGAAGCTGCCCTTGCTGTGGTTGAGCTTCTTGAACAGCGGTCTGACTGGGATGACGCTGCCGCTGTTCTGAAGCAGCAACTGGCCCTCTGTCCGGAGCCAGCTCTGCATGTGAGATTGGGTCAAGTGTACAGGTGGATTGCCCCAGCTGTGTCGTGACAGAGTCTGTGCCTTTGCGTGTCCAGGCCTGGATTCAATAATGTAGCAGCGGGTGATCAAAGGCATCACCTGTTGTTGTCACATTGCTGACAGTCATGCTGGTATATGCAGGGCTGCTCAGAGACTGAATGAGGCGGCAGACGAGTTCAGTGCTGCCCTTGGGCTGAATGCAGCAGACAAAGAAGCAGCTCAGATGCTGGAAGAAATCAGTGCAACACAAGTTGAGAGCATGCGGCAGGCGCAAGATGATGGTGAAGTAGACAAAACACATCTTGAGGATGACGTTGAGGCGCAAGCACAAGGGACTGGTGCGGAGCAACCTGATAGGATATGGACAGCAGACGTAGACATGGATGACTAGTCCGCGTTGCTTGTCCAACCCTCAGAAATCATCTGATAGCGCCCAAGTCCAACCGAGTCAGCTTTGCATGCCAGGTCACACAGAAAACGCCAGTCTGCTGCTGTAGCAGTCGATTGTGACTGCTGTGGGTGTGTGTCAACTGAGGGATAGACACGTGTAGACATGTGGTATCTGTGTAAAACGCGCAAGCGGAAGTAATTGCGTACACTTGCTGTGCACGTGTAACATCTACAAAGTAGTGCGATGTCTGCACTTTTGCTGGATCCGCACATGCATGGTCCGATGCGCACGGTCACAGTCAGGTGTCCTGGCAAGGAGCGCATGCAGAGGTATCGCATGACAAACCATATGTTCAAGAAAATGATTATGTATTCATCAAAGCTAGGTGAGCTGTTTGACGCTTTCAAGTCACCGTCTGCGTTCCGAGTACGTTGTTTTCCCACCCGTCGCATTTGAATTCCTGATAACCTTAAACATGCAGCGATTCAGGTGTGATGACAGCTTGTTTATTTTCAGCTTGTTACTGCCTGTTAGCTTGGATTCAAGCCTGTCAAGCACCATGCAGGGCACTGAATTCCGCCATCTCTTTCGCGCGCCACTTCAGTGTGGTACGCAATTCAGCTGTGCCTATTCTTTAAGGAAGCATAGTTTTTATCCAGCTCGATCTATAACGTCGTTTGGTCTGTTGCGCAGCAAGCCGGCGAGCCAGCTGTTTTCGTGGACAAGACTACGAAAGTCATAACGCAGGTATGAAACTATGTTATTTCACCAGGGGCCAGCACGTTTCCAGGAGTTTGCAAACTGTGTCTGTTACATTGCTTGAAGGTTAAGATTTACAGCTGCGTGTAGGGATTTACTGGCAAGAACGGCACTTTCCATTCGCAACATGTACTCTCCCTATCCCTCAAGCAGCGCTTCTCACTCTTTATACTTAGCCCTTGCACTTGTGCAGTGCAGCTCTTGTTAAGCTCTCGCAGCTGTGGGGTTGCGGCTTAAACCTGTCGATCACTGAAGCTGAGTGCAGGCTATCGACTACGGCACTCAAATGGTGGGCGGTGTCACGCCCAAAAAGGGCGGCACAGTCCATCTCGGGCTTCCAGTTTTTAACACAGTGAAGGTACGAAGTGTACATGGACTGAATTTATCTTTGAGGTCAGAGCAAGACTGCGCACGATTTGCCGCATGCGATTGCATCGCAGTAAATAGAGAGACCAAAGCAGTTGCTCACATCGCTGATGGAAATTCTTTGCCTGGTCAGTGTGTATTCTGCAGTTGTAGAACGTAGATACTGCCAGTGTGCTCGATGTCATCGCGAGTATGCCAACGTAATCAACGCCCTGTGTAACAGGCAAAAGTTGTGACCTGTAGTCTGTGTTTTAGTTCTCGTCAGCCTTAGAATCACGAATTTGCATTGATATTCGCTTAGCCTATAGCCTGATCGCCTCCCATTTTTTATATGCTTTTCTTCACATCACATTCGATGCATCAACAGCGGATCAACCGATGAGGACGACATGTAACCTCGCCATTCATCTTCAGGAAGCAAAGGAGGCCACTGGTTGCAATGCTAGTGCCATTTACGTTCCACCGCCGTTCGCAGCGAAGGCGATCCTTGAAGCTGTTGAAGCAGAGCTGGACCTCGTGGTTTGTATCACTGAAGGAATCCCTCAACACGACATGGTGAGAAGCGCTTCTGAAGTCAAGCCACACTGCTACCACATTTTCTTATCCAACAGCGCCGACTGAAAGCACACACGTCATCACGCAGGTCATCACGACAGTAAATTTTGCCTGCCCTGTGCAGGTGAAAGTGAAGAAGGCGATGGCTGATGGATGCAAGACGAGGCTAATTGGCCCAAACTGCCCAGGCATTATCAAGCCAGGTGAGTGCAAGATTGGAATCATGCCTGGTTACATCCACACGCCGGGCAAAATTGGCATTGTGTCGCGATCTGGAACTTTGACATATGAGGCTGTTTTCCAGACAACTGCGCAAGGGTTGGGTCAGTCCACTGTGGTGTGTTCCACATGTTTGCATGGCAGCTGTACCCGAAGCCAAATTTTGAGTTGTACATGATTCTAGTTGAAGATCGCTTGCCTGTGCAGGTCGGAATTGGTGGGGATCCGTTTAATGGCACGAATTTTATTGACTGCTTGGAACGGTTGGTCAAGGATCCAGAAACAGAGGGCATTATAATGATTGGTGAAATTGGTGGAACTGCAGAAGAGGCAGCTGCTGAGTTCTTAAAGGACAGTGGCACCGACAAGCCTGTCGTGGGATTCATTGCAGGTGTGTTATTCGTGCCTATGATGGCCATACCAGTGCTGTTGATGGTGCATCTGACATAGAATCTGTGTGCGTACACGTTGATAGTATGGACCTGTTTGTAGGTCTGACAGCCCCGCCTGGGAGGCGCATGGGCCACGCCGGTGCCATCATTTCTGGGGGAAAAGGCACAGCTGCAGACAAAATAGCAGCGCTTGAAGCTGCGGGAGTGACTGTTGTGAAATCGCCTGCCAAAATGGGCACTGCTATGAAGCAAGTCATGGTTGAACGTGGATTGGCTTGAGTGTCGTTGCTATAGTGGAGATAGTGTACAAATTCTCGCACATGAGTTCAGCAGCATGTTTTGTCGATTTCATGGGTCGACCTTTTGCTATCTACGAAACGTACAAATCGTTGTTAATCGCATAGATTTTAATCACTCTTCTCCATGGTTTCATAGCGTCGTATGCTGTACAACTTGCCCTTCCAAGCAGACCTGCATGTGAATATATACAGTTGCTTGACAACCTTTCCAGTGTCAATCGAAAAGAGCTGTGAAGAAACCTTTAGTGCCATGCGGGAATTGCAAATCTTATCGACGGACGAACCCTGCTGGGCATCTGGCAAGCAGTGCCTCCACCACATCTAGCAAGAAGCTGTACCTATTCCAGCCACAAGCATGACCTTGCTATCATTTCACAGACTGGGAGTATCGCCATGGATAGCAGCATGACAGCCCTCATTGAGCAGAGGCCTGTCAAACACTCCAGCCGATCTATGCTGACGCTACATCATACACGAGTCCGGTTACCCGAGCACACATTCAAGACCTACCTCGGACCATGCGAGTTCTACTTGAAGCCCTCATGAAGCTTCATACAGAGACCTGCTTACGCGGCTGGATCCATATCACAGCACGTGTGGAAGCACAGGCTGTGCTGGGTACCCTTGCGAACCATACAGGTTTGTGTACTCCTCCACTAGCCGGGCCTCCTCTCGTGGATCCATAAAAACTGCAGTGTACTGGTCCAGCCATCGCTGGAACTCGTTCTCCAGCGCTGCTGTCTCACTTACGAGCGATAATTCTGCCCCGCGCCAAGCGTCTGCCAGCGCAGTTGTGTCGGCTCCCTCCCGGTAGCTATCTGCTGCCCCCGCCTCTGTCGCTGCACTCATCCGCGCCAGCATCGTCGCACCCACTCGTAGCTCACTGCTGGGAATCGGCGAAAGGGAGGAGCGCATCTCCCCGAGCCCGGGCGAGGCTGTTCCGCTGCCAGGAGCTGATGTGCCCATCTTGCCGTCCTGCTGCACCCATGTGCGCAGGGTCTCCTGCAGGCCTCGCGACACCGGGTCGTCATGCAGGAGAGCTGGAACACCGCTACTGTGGCTCCGCAGCCCAACCGGATGGGACCGCTTGCGCAGGTACGTTTCGTCGACCACTGGCATGAGTGCCGCTGCTCCCGGTATCAGCAGCCGCGCCACCTCAGAAGATTCTGGAATGTCCGAAAGAGCCCCAGACACGGCCGTGTCGAAGCCTGCCCCTTCTGCATGGCGCATCCGTATGCGCTCCATAACCTGCGTGTACACACTTGCATCCCCTTCCAGCCCGCCGTCGGCAAACGAGCCACTGAGAGCTCCCGGTGAGCTACCCACCGTGCGAGACCGGGGCATCGCCGTGGCTCTCCCGCTGAGGTTGCCATGGGCTGAGCTCTGCCGCTGCATTGCAGCGAAGCCCCCAGCGGCTTGGAAGGCAGAGGAGAGTGCGTCATCTGTCCGCTGGCGACGTGGTTTACTGTGGCTGTGGGGTGATGCACTGGTTGGGTGGCCACCAGGGTGACTCCCGTGGGGCACCATGGGCAACTGTGGGGATCCTCCGAGCAGCGGCGCAGACGCGATATTGGTTGCGCTGTCGCCGGACAGGTGGCCCGACATATCCATGGATGGGGAGTCTGTCCGGATGACCTCCGTTGCCGAATGCCTTATTCCACGGGTGCTGCTGCGGGTCGAAAGAGCACCTCTCCAGCGTCCAGCCGCCTGAAACCCACAGCCAACCATGAGCATACAAAGTTGTTCAGCTGCTACAACGGCATCTGGCGTCTGCCCGACGCGCATGGGACTTACACACAGGACGCCCGTACCGAAGTCATTGTCATCAGGCTCAGATGGGAACATGTGTCAAAGCACTCCTGACGGGACAGGAACTGACGGGATGTGGCTGTGCCTAGGTTCGGGGCGACATGCTCAGCGTCACGTGCTGTGTACGGTGAGGTGGGTAGCTCACCTGCTTGGGCAAAGGATCGGGGATCGGTTCGGCTCCCAGACGACCACGCAGCGTGGCGGCTGATGGAACGCCCGGAAGAGCCTTCGGCACGGCTGCAACGTCTGCATGCAGGAACAGTGGCAGGCCTGCAATGCGGGTGCGTGGCAAGCCTGGAACCCCTGAGGATACTGCAGGCTCGGGACCGGTGCGGGTGCTGAGCAGCTCGTCCGCATGGCCAGAGGCGTGAGTGACAAAGGTGGAGGTGTGGGAGTGTGCGGCTGTGGGGGATATGTTCTCGGAGACGCCGCAGGAGAGGAACGAGAGTGTCCGTGAGAGTGCGTGTGTGGTGGACAAGTCCCGCGACACCTCTGACCGGCCATCAAGGCCGTACGACTGGTCGCGTGGAGACCTGCACCGCATCTGCCCTTCAACAATCAGGCCAACGTATGGAACAGATTTGTCAATGTTCAGGGAACCTGGTGTTCAGGGTATTGATGCTTGCAGAGATTCGCTGCTTGCGGATGGGCCCATGTGGTGATCTGGGTCACCATACTGAGTACCTAGGTACTGAGCTGCTCAGTTGAGCTTGAGCAACAGGGCAGGCAGTGCTGAATAATTTCATGTGTTTGCAGCAAAGTCTGATGAGGGGAGGTCTATGCAAGAGGCACGGTGCAGTTCCGATCGTGGCCTGACCATGCGCCAGCAACACTACTGTGTAGAAGGGGTGCCCCCAAAAGGTCGCATCTGCCCGGACTGGATGTGGGGATGAATATTTTTATCACATTCATATGGTTTGTTGATAACTGGCAACAGTGGAACTGGAGTGCGCCATTTAACGGTGAGATGGATTGGAAGGATAAGGACTCGCTGAAGTCCCACAACAGAAAGAGGAAAGGCCAAGCAGGGTCAGTGAGTCACGGGGAAGCCACACCTAGGGCCAGGCTGTCGCTGTGACAGTCCAAGAGCATTTCGAAAAAAGTTGAGGAGTGGCTGCGACTGTGAGCGGGCGGCCATGTCGCGATGCATGCGCACAGACACCGGGCAACCCTGTGGGGCGCTACGCAGCGCATCGAACGAGTGGAGCTTGGCTGTTTTGGGCTCAGTTCCCTTCTGCTGGCCGCGAAACATGGGCATCCGCGCAAGCGACCATGTAACCCGCTTGCTGTGCACCTGCATATCTGCCAGTCAGGGTAAATGCCTGTCACTCCATGCCAGGGCAGCACTCCCAACACGGCACGCACGACTGCACATCTAGCAGCAGACAACCGACAGCAGCTTTCGTGTGATCACTCTGCTGACAGCTGAGGGAGTAAATTATGAAGGATTGGCTGACTGTGGAGATTCAGGGCTGCGAGGCACAGTGGTGCCCGGCACGAGGCTCGTGCCGCAGGCTGGAGAGCTGGAGCGCAGGCTGGAGAGCTGGAGCGCAGGCATGGATCACCAGAACAGCAGCACGGACATTGCCAGGGGCATCACACCCCGCTGAGGGGCTCTTCATCGACGCCGAGGTCCACCTCCTTGACGGCACGGTCAAGGTCGGAGCACTGGGCAAGGATACCGTCAACTTTTGAAGTCACCTCCAGCGCCAGCGCCTGGCTCTCTGACAGCGAGGCATCGCGCAGCCTCTGCGCACTGTCGGCGTCCGCATCCAGGGCGACGTCAAGCTCACAGAGGCTGCCGCTTGTCAAAGACGCGAGGTCCCGGCTCGCGGCACCAGAGAGCATGTTGCCGCCCAGCAGCGCTGTGGACGCCGGCGGCACTGACGGCGACTGGACGACGTCTGACTCCGCATCGTCTTCATCAGAGTCGCCCTCACGCGTCATCGTCAGCCTGTCATAGTGCAAGGGGCTGGTGCTAGGGCCTGCAAGCCGAGTCTCACGCCCATCATGTATAGCGCATTGCTTGACTGAGCGATCATGCACAACCAACGCAGAACACGCTCAGGATGGGTGGCGGATGATACAACACGGCCCATCAACGCAACGCCTGGCATATAATTCATGTGCCGTTTCGAGCACGTATGCTGCGGGCACACGCCTGGACCCTTCGGTTCCATCACCTGGGTAGCGGCAGCCCAGCACGGGATGGATGGGAGGTTGGCATACCGGCATGGAGGTGCTTGTCCGAGCCGAGCTCCCACACGGCCGGTTTCCCAGGCTGAGGCACGAAGTTCCCAAGGAAGAGGTTCATGGCCTGCTGTTTCTCGGCATCGTTGAGGTTGTTGTTGTAGATGCGCGTGAGCGTCGTAACGAGGTCGCGGCTCTGCACCTTGGCGTTCCAGTCTCCACGCTGGCGATGAAAGTACTGGCTGTGTGCCTGGCTGCCTCCGTACTGCATCGCAAGACAGTTGCCCATCCGCTCATACCTACAGCCGGGCGCCAGGCTGAGCGTTGTTGCCCATATGAAGCACATCAGCAGCAGCTTACAATGAGAATGCAGTTGAGTTCGACAGGTTGGACTGCAATGCAATGAGCGCTGCAGCGACAGAACAAGCGCTTCAGCACAAGACACTGACCAGCTGCCTCTCACATCCTTATCCGTGTTGCGCGAAACTGTGGTCGGAAGCTGCGCTAGGTTGTGACGCCACTGCAGCTGTGGTAAGCTGTCTGTGTAGTCGTTCTTGAAATTTCCGCACTCGCTCTGACCAACCTTGCTTTATAGCCACGTGGCGACAGCGAAAGGCAGTTGGGAAGCACCAACAAGAGTACATCCAGTATCCATGCACAAAGTGGCGCACATTGACATGATCTCCATTGCCATGGAGCTACCAAAGTCTACCTCAGACTCGTCTGACAGGTCCAGCTCCTGCAGCTGCACGCCTAGCACCTGGAGGCCATATATGCACTGCGCCACATTAGTGCGGTCCAGGCAGTCGATGCAGTTGGTGCGCAACAGGCCCTTCTGAAGCCGCAGGTGTACATCTGAGCGCGACCGCCCGATCACCGACGTGCTGTCTGCCACACTGCCCGGGCCCTGGCTACTGCTAGGCGTGCCTCGGTGGAGTGCGTGGCCAACTGGCACAGCCCTGCCCGCGGTACCGCCACTGATGTCATCCACGCCACCTGCCATGCTATCTGCTGCACCGCTGCCGTACCGATGCCGGCGGCCGTGGGGGTTGAACACAAACACACCGGTCAGCCGGTAGGTTCGATCCAGCAGTGGCTTGAGCTCAGGGTATACATGCTCAAAGCCCTTGCGCTTAAAGACGTAGGTGAAGTCAAAGGTGTGGTACACGATCGCGTGCTTTGGGTCTCGCATCTTCTCGTTCAGCACCTGTACGGCGTTTCGGAACTCTTCCCCGAGCACGCTCTCCTGCTTCACCCGCTCATGCATCTTCACCAGGTTCAGCACGACAACAGGGTCGCCGTAACGCTCTGAGAGGTCGTCGAAGTGCAGCGTTGTTGAGTCGTACAGCGGGTCCAGCGGGGGCAGCTTGATGGAGGGCTTCATGCTGAGCAGCGGCCCCGTCGCCTCCTGGAACCAGTAGAGAGGGATGCTACCCCGCATCTGGACCATGGAGCTTAGAAGCGGCCGCCGAGTGGCACCGTCACGGCCTGCAGCACACCGCACAGTCGTATATGCACGTTGGTTGCTAGGCAGCTGGGCTCCTCTAGGTCTCAGCACATAGTGTAACATACTTGACGTGCCCACTGCAGGCGATGCTGCGCAAGGCTCTGGCCACGCATGCCTGTGCTCTGCCTACTGTGTCGATGAGCCAGATGAATATCAGGACACAAGACATATGTGGGAATACTTGCCTTGCTGCATACGTGCCATGAGTACAAGTGCGCGATGTGGATCAGTGAGTGATGCTTCAAAACCCCCTTGACTGACTAAAAAACGCAGCAACAGATGTGTGCCGCGGCAAACAGAATGCTTGACACGCGCTTGCCTGAAGACTCAGGCCAGTGGTTTCCGCTGAGCCTGGAAGGTCGTCTGTTCCAAGCTACCAACAAAGCTGATGGACACATTGCCATGGCTGAGGGCTGTAGTTTGCAAGCAGATGGCGTAGACAACTGCGGACAGCTAGTCTCGCAGTGTAAGGCAGGCAGCAACATAGCCAATCCAGAATCACGGATATCCAAGAGATAGCCGTACCTTGGAGGGCACGGCTGCCGGTGCAGGCTGGCTGATGCTGTAACCAAATCCTTCTGGCATAATCCATGCACATGCACTAAGCGACAGTGGCCGGCTCTGTGACGGGTAGCCGATCACATCGGTTTCAAACATGTGACAGCATCACCAGCCAGCATGTTGGGAAATATGCGAGGACCAGCATGGCATGCAGGTATGTGGAGGCTGTGGCATGGTGATGACATGACGAGGGTTTCACATACCGGTCTGCACAATCTGCTCTGTTTCGACATCGTTTGCAACATGGCCAAGGCCATTGATGCCGCGCTTGCGCCACCGGGTTCCTGCAAAGAAGCGAGAGCGCCGTGCAATCAGAGTGAATTGGACCGGCGCCCCAAACACGGACAGAACCTTCTGTTCTAGGTAGCCATGAATCAGCGGCAGGACCCACTGAGTGGACACCTGCAAGCGACCGACGCGTGAGCTGAGCAGTGCAGCTATTCAAGGTTGAAATGACCGCCTTCCGGGAGCGTTGTGGCGGTGGTGGATGCGCGGATAGATAGGTATTCGTCCTGACACGCGGGGTGGCATCATATTGTGAGCACCAGCGTGCCTTTTGGCCCGCGTTGAGCAGCATCAAGTGATCAACACGTGGGTTATACCTATGGTGATGGTGCCGTTTTTTCATGGTTGACTGGTGCAGACGGGGCAGAAGTACCTTGGGCCGGAAGTCACGGGTGAGGTACTCGTTCCAAACAAAGCGGCTGTCAAAAGGATCTGACAGTGGCTTGGTGAGATTGGTCTGGAGAGAGTGGCAGAGATTGTAGGAGTACGAGACAAGGAAGTCTTTCGAGAGGTCCAGTCCCGACTTAATGAGCTTGCGGTAGCGCCGCTCAGCCTGCTGCTCTCGGCCAGATGCACGGGTGTGGCCATGCGGCAGTGGAATGAGCTGCACATCCTTGACAGCAAACAGTCCATGGCCTGAATTTGCCGCCAAGAATCAAACTTGTTTGAGGATAGGGCAGGGTAGTGCTTTTGTATCGGCAAGGGAGGCCAAGGGGTGACGATGATCATGTGGGGCGCACCACAAATTGAACCCACGAATTGTCTGGCAGTCAAGACAAGCAGGTAGTAGCCAGCCAGGAACCGGAAGCAGCCCAAAATGCCGTATGCCTGTAGGCGATCATAATTCGTGGGACATGTGGTGCGATGCGCAGGCTGGTGTGTAACAGAGAGGTGGCATGGCTTTCGAAGGTCACCATCAATATTAGTTCTCAAGAGGGCAGTCTGGACACACCTTGCACACAGGCTGCAGGTTCGCATTGGCATTTTGAATTCTTTTGAGCTCCTTCTCATACTCAGGGATGGTGTATTCCCGATCATCACTGTGCACTTCAAGCTCTTTAGTATTGGCACGGCTGATCCGCAGCAGCTTGCCTGTTTTCTCCACAGCTGTGTACCCGAAGATATACAAATCAGAATTTGTCTGATGAAAATCTGTGTATTCGAACAGCGGAAGCCGAACTTCCCCAAACATGATCTGATCTACCGTGTGTGAAAGGGTCTGCTAGCTTTACTTGAGATCAAATGGAACAGCCGA
Source organism: Ulva armoricana (assembly GCA_032360965.1). Classification (NCBI taxonomy): domain Eukaryota; kingdom Viridiplantae; phylum Chlorophyta; class Ulvophyceae; order Ulvales; family Ulvaceae; genus Ulva; species Ulva armoricana. Next base: position 334,698 of record JAUMHO010000010.1, read on the forward strand.
GTCCGCAACTATCGCGTCCGGAACAGCATTACTCTTTGAACCAACTCTCAGTTCGCTTTGATAGCGCTGCTGGTCTGCGTCCACCAATGGCATGAACTCAAGCGGGGCACAATTCCACCAACGCGGTTTACGCTACTTTGACTGCACACCACAGAAGAAGACTTCAGTCTTCACAGATTTTTCTCGTGCTGTTTCTTACGCGTCAAAGCCGGCAAACTGGATGCACATGCCTGGGAACGCAGGCTGCTCCCGAGGTGCGACCATCCATGTCGATGCAACTGCAGAATCTTGCAAAGTCACCTTGGCACCAGACAAGCATTGCTAAAATTTAACGCTAATGAGCTCTTTTAGAATGCATCCAAAAGCTTTGCGCGATCGCCCACTGCATGCACTAACGAATACTTGCGCGCCAATGCTCCGTACGCGTGGCTCATCGACCCGGTACATGCATGCGACGGGAAGGTGTTAAAAAATATAAATGGTTCGAGAATCAAGCCAGACCCAAACGGGCATCGGCCACAGCAGCCCTAGGGGCGGAATAGCAGTCAGCGCAATCACATCCACTGGGCGGGGGGGGGGGGGCGTATCCATAAGGACATTGACACCTGCGGCAACCGGGCCCGATTGAACCCTTAAGTCTGTAATGTAAATGTATATGTGACACTTACTCGCCATATCCTACAAGGACCTTGACATCTCCGGATAACCGGGACAACGGGCCAAGGAGGTAAACCACATGGAAACCCCCCTCAGACAACCGCACGCAACGCACAGGGCCTGCACCTGTGCTAAGCGAGGCGGTCGCGCGCGATTGTGTTCGAAACCCAGGGGGGCACGCGGAATCCATCCCAAGACCTTCCAAAGAAGGGGTCAGCTTTTATATCGTCCTCTCCGGCTTTTATGTCCCCCCCAGCTTTTATATCGTCCTGTGATATCGTCCTTTTATATCGTCTGTGAGGGGCGAATTCCCGATACAACCTTTGCTGCGCGGGAGAGTACCCGGTCTAGGGTGGGTGGGCCTGCTGGGACCTGCCAGAGCTCCATGCCGAAGAGCATGCATGAGGAAATGCGTGTTTTGATCACCATGCATTTGTACGCCGACAGAAAGGAGCTTTTCAGCGCAGGGAGCCACGCCGCCAAGGCCCCCCAACCTGTCATCGCCGCGGCGGATACCTGGGCTCCCCAGGTGCCGGGGGATTGGAGGTGCAGGCCCAGATAGTTGGTTGAGTCAGTCATCGGGAGTTGGGCGTCACCCCAACGGAAATCAAAGGACAGGAGTAGGTCCCGTACACGTGGTGGCCCAAACACGACTATAGTGGTCTTGAGAACATTGAGGGACCAGCCCCATGTTTTGCTGTGGCTGTGCACAGCATCAGTGACCGTTTGGAGTCCCCGCGGTGCACCAGACGCCCCGGCCAAGTCATCAGCGTGCGCTTGACCTGCATATTTGCGGGTATTGCAGCCCCGGCCCGCAACAACCACATCCTGCTCCGGAAGGGAGTAAATGTCATCGAAGACGGAGCAAATAAAGATAGCATACAGGATGGGGGACAGAGGGCATCCCTGGGCGACACCCCGTCGGATCGGGTATGGCGCTGAGCGGGCATCGCCAACACGAACGCGGCTGGTCGCTGCATTGTACATGCGGTCGACGGCTGCAAATGCTTTCCCGGTAACAGCCGTTGGAACGCTGGATAGCTTACAGCGGTGAAGAAATTTTGTTCAACAAAATTGGTGACGAGTTTCGAAATTTTGCGTTGCTTGGACGGATCTCCGTGGCAAGTGCATAGTGCGTCGGCACTGTCAACTACCTCACGATATGCGTCGATCCAGCAGTCACCCCCCATGTGATTATTTGTCAGTAACGAGCCAACGGCAGCTCAGCACATCCCGGCAGGGGCACCAACATGCCGAGGTGGAAGTGGATTGGCGCCCGGACGATTCAGCTGGCATGGTGTTACGCGGAGATAAACGCAGCAGCCTGGCATCCCCAAGAGGTAAATGCGCAAGCTAACTCAAACAAAACAGCAGAACAAGCACAGTATCCGGAGAGGCCTAGGCATCACTCCCAACCCCCCCCCCCCCCCCCCTGCTCCTGAATGCTATACAAAAGTACATGCATGCCTCAACCCAACCGCTAGACCAATCACAATGCCCCAATTGTAGCAATTGCACACACCGACATACTACAGAAGCCTGGGATCCCGTACGCCCTAGAATACTGCATGCAAACCCCATCGTCTCCCAACCAGCATGGCATGGGGAATTGCCCATGACAGCAAAGACGAGCACGCGGCACCCCCATCCCCAGGGACATCGCATGCAGGAAGAGCTGGGGTGGGGGCAAACGGGGGAAAGTGTACCCCCGGCAGGACCCAGGGGGCGTCTGACGGAAAAGGGCCGGAGAGGGTGAGTGGTCAAACGCGGAGGGGGGCGGGCGACTGGCCTGATCAGAGGGCGTGCAAGGCGTTCTTTGCAGAGTCACCCGCAGGCGACGGCCGCCATGCGGGGGCCGAATCACAGCGCAAGGTCGTCAGTCGGAACAGGCAACCAAGGTAGAACCGGCCGCCCATCGAGTCGCGCCAGCAACGGTCCCGAAGTGAGGGCCTGCCTGGCGATGTCGCGACAGAGCGTGGTGGAGTGGTCACGCATCACATTCTCCATGAAGATTTTCTTGGAGACAGCGCCTGACGAGGCCGCAAACTCTGCAATCTCATCGAGCAGAGCAAAGGCTGGGGAGCCCACACGGCCGTACGTTCCATTGGCCACGGGGACGAAACGGCACGCGTCTGTGCCGGTACTGCAGAGGGAGCCTGGGTGCCATGAAGGGTAGAAGGCACGGCCGAGGCGAGGGCGGTAGAGGGGCCGCCGGGAGCGGGGGGGTGTGTGCGCATGGGCAGTTTCGCGCCTCCGGAGGGGGCAGTCGGAGGGTGGACGGGCAGGGCAGGGAGGCCAGCTGCATGGAGCATTTTCAGATGCGGCTCGCGGATGGCTGCGATACCGCCGCAGCCGGCGATCCGGAGCCAGGCTTTGGCCATGTTGTCGTGGCGGGCCACCACCGTGTGCCACAGCACACCACAGATGAGAGAGTGGGTATTGTATAATGACGGTCTCGTTATCAACGGAAGTGAGAGGGGTAGGCCACCCTTTCACAGCACGCAATGTGGTCCTGCTTTTCAAGGGAAGACTGTGACTGCGGTGCGTGTCACCTTGTGCCTGTTGCTCGACATTCGCTGGAATGTGCAAATCGTATATATTTTCGACAGTAGAGTTGTGCAGTTTTACACTCATAGTTCATGCGTGATCAGAGGTCTTTCTGTCGTCTATGCAGCAAGGCGAGCATGCGCTTCTGTAGGTACTGTGTGTGCTTATGCTGAGGAGGTAAGTGCGCTCGAAAGATGGCCATGGCCGCTTCATACGACTCACCAGCCTCTTGATATTTCCCAGACAGGGCATACACATCCCCCAGCAGGACCTCTGCATGAGCTTGATCAATTCGTCGTTTGGCTTTGTGTGATCCAATGCCCTGCATACCAATTGTCACATCGTACATACATAGGGCATAATGAACCCCACAACACTGACAGAACCCCTGAAACTGGGAAAACGCTGAGTCAGCTGAAAAATATGATTCATCATGAAGCAGCTGAACAGCACTTTACTGAGGCCTCGCAATCGGACGAAAAGCGACTCCGCCTTGTCTAGCTCGCCAAGTCCCATAGCACACTTTCCATACAGGTCCAGCGTTTTGGCTTCAAGGCTACGGCTGACAACCGTCCGGCCTTGATGGTAGTCCTGGGTCATGAGGATCTGGTCAAGTTGCTGAGCGCAGCCGCGCAGCTGCTCTCCCTCCGCCTTGTTCACGTCATTCAGCAGAAGGCACCCGGATATGTAGTGGACTTCACAGATGGAGTGCCACAGCTTACACTCAAGTTGGTCAGTCCCCGCTTCTGCTCCTGGCTGCTCTTTTGCTAGCTCGGTCGTCACACAGTAGAGCAACGTAACAGCTTGCTCTGCAACCTGAACACAGCTGTTCTCTTCCCGCCAATACAGACAAACCATAGCAAGGGGCTAATGGTGAGATCCACAACCCCACATGATGTGCTACACATATTTGTCACTGTTTCTGGACAGGTGCTCACTCTTGCACATTGAGACCGCCAGCTATCAGGCTGATTGTTCACTCAAGCAATACTACTGACCCAACAGCAACAATACATAAACAAGACTGGACCTGCAAGATACATCCGGACACACCGCATTCGCATGAGGAGGAATGGCTTGTAGTTTGGCATCCAGTGCCGACAGGGTTTGCAGCAATGACCTGATGCCCGACTCGAGCTCTGATCGTGCCCCTCGAATTTGCTGCCAGGCTGCCATTGCCTCCATGACCGCCACTGCATTCTCGAGGACAGCGGGGGAGACCTCCTCATCATGGTTGCCCATCGCAGCAGGATTCTCAAGCATTGTGGACAAAGTCATGTCCATCACCGATGTTGACGCAGAGCGCATGCGCGTATGGAAGGCATGGGCCATGCTGGACACAGCATCACTTGCTGTTGGCACCAAAAACATTGCTCGCAGACTATGTGGGTCAAGTGCACTTGATGCTGTAATGAGGGAGCTGTGCATGCTGCAGTACCAGCACACGTATCGTGTGAATGCCTGCGCGCCGGCCTCGCGTAGTGGCACTTCTGCGAATTCTTTCCGTCTCATCAGCTGCAGCAGTACATGGGACATGAAGAGGCGACCAGCATGCCAAGGACGCTGACAAGCACAACACAGACTGGGTCACAGCAGGTGCCACTTTATGTGCCCCCAGCACTGAGAGCCACGACGACAACGTTGCATGCATGCAATCAGGTAGGTGCAACTCGGATCTCGCACTGCTTCAATCGACAGGATGCGGTCAGTCTCCTGGTGGTACTGCAATGGCAAGAGTTCTGTAGCTTGTGCTGCAAGTGACACTCCCGCAGATTGCAGTAAGTTCACTGCCAGAACTTCATGGCGCATACAAAAGATCATCACAGATGCGTGAGAGGAAGCTTTCGCTAGCAGTGCGGCATTCTGGATTGTAACGTCATACTGGATGATCCGCTTCACGCCACAAATGCTGAGTCCAGCCAGGTGTGATTCTGTTGCGATGATCACGCTAGCTTTTCTGTCCAGAATGGAAGCTTTCTGCATGCTTGTACAAAATTTGATGCAATCACGTCCGCAGCAACTAGGCTCCCGCGCAGGGCAAGTGCGGCACAACCAACATGCATCTTCACCACTTTGCATGGGGTGTGAGACCCAGCACCTCTTGGAAGGTCATCTCTGGTGTGATTGCCACGACATTTCCGAGCGACATGTTCCCTTGATCCTGAACCGCCTCCAGCAAATGAGCAAGGTACACTGCCACAGCTTCGGTACCAACTATCACCAAGGTTGAATGCTTTGTGGAACGAGCCAGCAGCAGCTGTGTTCCAAGCTGTTCCAGTTTCTGCATCGGGCTGGTCAGCATCCAATGGCATGTTTCAATATCTGGCAACCGCTGCTGCTCATCCGGTTTCTTGAGCATCACTGTTGTGCGTTTCACGTGCGACCGCCACTGTGCAATGGCCTGAGAGACTGATGGTGGTGCTGCAGCCCGGAGCCCACTGGCCACATTCCAGTGCGGCACTGGGTTATTGTGAAGCGAAGCGGACGCCAGTGCGTTGAGTACATTACTGCAGTGTTCATTAATGGCATAATTGCCGCTGTTTTGTGTGGTGCCTGGAAGTGTTTGTCGCACCAAGTGCGGGTGAGGCAGACTGACGGTCAATCTCTGCTCCAGTGCACAGATGCAATGCAACTGATGCAAGATTTTTTTAAACAGCTTGTTGCGGTTGCGCTGTAGCCCCTCCAGTCTCTGCAGAAGTTCTGCTGCTACATGCTCGTAACATGATCCAACAGCTGCAGCAAATGGCAGGTCCTGCATGCTCAAGCCTGCATGTGTTGAGCCCACAGGAAAGTTCATCCACAAGGGCATTCATGTTTCGAACACGTACATGCATCAATGCCTCGGAGACATCATCTGATAGAGTGCCGGCAGCTTCGAATTCTTGCGTGCACGCTGGCCTTGCTTCTGCATCAGACACACTTAAGCGCACATCATCAAATTTGGGCAGGCCTGGGATAGCGGATGTAAATGCAGCCAATGCTTTATGGTGTTTAGCCGGTGTTTCCTCCATGCAGATCTCTCCCAGCAACTTCAGAGTTGCGACCAAGGTGTTTCGGTGGTCGTCAGATGCGGAATCCTTGTTGACTGGTGACTTGACCTCAGGATTGCTCAAATCATTCAGCCCGGCCAGAATGTGCACTTTGACCTGCTTTGCACTGCCGCTATTTTTATGGTCAAAGTTGTGTGTAGATTACAGGCCAACAGGTAGACGTAGCAGCATATGATGCATTGTCCCTCCATATGAGCGAAACACGAAAAACGACATCGGATGCGCTCAGAATGTCACCTAAACGGTCTGTAAGAACATCACAACATGCAATCCCTTCAAGAAGGCACTAAGGCCTGGACCTTCGCAAAAGTGGAGCTAACCCGCCCAGCCCAAGCCTCCCGCTCATGCGGACGGGCACGGTCACAAGCTCCTGAAGCTGGGCGAGCATGCAATTCATTGACACACCATTGGGGTGCATAGGGATAACAGTGGGCATGCTGATCAGGGACAACCCCAGTGCACGCTGAGTAGACGTGGGGTAGCCGAGTAGACAAGCTGCAAGGTGGAACGGGACCGCGCACGTCGCAGGTGTTGAACAACCATTTGCAGTGACCAGGTTTTATAATGGCACCTGATGCGTTGACCGTGAGGCCGCAAACCTGATCTAAGCTGCCGACTCTTCGGTACGCATGAGCTAAGCGCAACTCGACCTTCGCAACATCTGTCGCCTTCGTCATCCCCACATAGGTAATCAAGGGATACATGGTTCGTTGTGTCTTGGCAAGAACAAGAAGCTTCTGGCAAAGGGCAAGCTCCTCCAGGGCATCGCTCGGCTTTAAGTCGAACCCAGCCTCAAGTCTGCTTTGCGGGCCCTCTTCCTGGCCTCCACCATCGACCACATCGTACAATTCTGACATTTCAGATTGACGGTACTACGCTGGGGAGCGTGGATACGCAACATGCAACACTAACGTGGCTGTTACCGGACCCACAGCTGCAACCGGGAACACAGCTATGTGGATGTTGCGTACACTTGCTGACCCTAATGCCAATATTGATGTGCAGAGAACGTGTACTCGCGAAGCAACAGCGTGGACGTCCCAACGATGTCTAAGGCAATCGGTTCTTGGACACCCCCCGTTATTTGCATCCGTCACGCCAGCCAATGCTTGCTGCTTTGCCACTGGATGCAAGTCAAACATGTTCTGGGATTCCAAAATCGTATATTTTAGTCAACCAAGGTGCAGCTGGCACTGATGCTCCCATTGCTGAAGTCGTGGTTCCCAATACGGTTTCGTGCTCCGGCAATCCACATGCTGCCGCATGATTGGAAGCGCCGGTTCGCCATAACATCCACAATATAACAACATTGACGACTGCGGCTATCCGGGGTCTGAGCGCGCCGGCGACCCTGCTTTGCTGATGGCATGCCACACGGAAACATGTGTCTCGATTGCGGCATTAGTATCCAGTACAAGCACAATTCAGGAAAGCTAGATTTCGACTGAAGTTGCGCGCTCGGGTTTAGCTGTGAATGGTTACCATGGCAAGTTACAATCTGAGTGAGCACATGTGTACAGGTATGTGAACCATGCACACGCAGAGCATCAGTTGTTGTACACACCGACAATTTACAGAACATAGACGAAAGATAGTTACATATACGAAATCAGTCTTCATCCATGCCTGCGTCATCAAGTAGGGCTGTTGCAGCAGCTTCTGCCTGTTTGATCAAGTCAAGTGGTACTGCTTTGTACGCCCAGCCATTTTCTTCCGTGAGCCAGCCCATCTCGATCTCGTGGTCTTTCTGATCATCCCGATTTGCTAGGAACATTTTGACAATGCGTTGTACTGCCTCACGGCATGTCATGGATTCCAAGTCCAACTTCTCGATCTCAGTCTTCGCCGCCTGCCGATGTTTTCCAACAGCAGTGCCATAAAACTTATGCACAATCCCGGACGTCTCCAACAAAAATAAAGCATGCCCGTTGAAGTTGTCTTTCGCTGCCATCAGATGTGCTGTACCATATGGTCGCAAGTAGCCATATAAATTAAACAAGTGCAGGTAAGCGCCGATTCGTTCTGCCAGTACATGAGCAGGCATTTCTTCCCCATAGAATCTACAACCAATAGAGTCTGGTCAGCGAATTGCCCTCGTGTGCGGGATGAAAACTGCAAAAAAAACCAGAACAGGTCACAGAAGCGCACTCCTTGTAGTTGGAACACTCATCGACTGCACGGTTGACGACTTGTCTCCCATCTGCTGGGAACCCGCACGTTACCTGCATGGCCAGTGAAATGGATACTGTTACGGTTTAGTGCACACCGATCACCATCTGCATATTCGTCTGCAAGCTCATCAAACATTTCAACCATATGCGCAGCGCACCAGGCCCACGTGTTTGGCTGCTGCATGGATCCGCTTGTCAGAGTTTGCAACAAGTAACTTTGATGTTACAGGTTTCTCCGTGGCCTGCAGGTACAAAATCACGTTTCCCGTTCAGTCGATGTGCAAATATCACTGACGGGTCAACGTTCACGCACAACGCTGGATTCGCACCAGAAGCACCCCATCTTTGCAGCGCAAGCCTATAGCCGTCCTATACAAATGTTACGTGTGAGCGGCAGCATCATCAAATGCATGGTGAATTGCCACCAGACGTCGGGACGTACGTGCTATTGTCAACGGCTTTCTGTGCATACTCCGTTTGAAACACCTTTCCATCTGGAGAAAATGTTGCCACAGAGTAGTCATACTGCAAATCAATGAAAAGTGTCAGCGTAGATGGACACATACGGTGCACGTTTGACTGCTTCCCACAAGACACAGTTAGGTGCACACCCCAGATCCTATCCCAGACATACCGGCTTTTGTTGAAACAGAATATTACAAGCGATACACTTTCCTGCACGCGATGTTTCTATCACAGCACCCCCAAGCGATTGAACACACGGACTCGAAATATTTCGTCGGTGCATGCGATCACAGAGATATATTTCTCCCACCGGCAGCCTACTGTTCCTGTTCAGAGTCACGACACTACTTCGCTCGATAAGTCCCACCAGCTGGAAAACAGTCTCATGGGCTCATGGGCACATTTCCAGCCTGGGCGACCTCTCCCGACATGTCGGAAGCTGGCGAGGTACTCGAGCTCTCGAGTTGAGTCGAGCTGTATGTTCATGGGAGAATGGGAGAGACACAAGATATCACTTCACAAGGTTCAGACTCGCCATTGGACTGCTATTCACCTTGAACGATTCCGTGTTCCCAGAAGCTTCGTTCATGCCAAGTTCGAGTGTATATACTGAGTTCCCATCTTCCTGTCATCTGCAATGCCTGAGCACTGTTTCATGCTGCACAATGTTTCATAATGCGGTTGAAACATAATGTTCAACACGCTGTTTCATAATGCTTGGCGCGTGTTTTGTCGGTAAAGGCACAGGCAACCCAAACTGAAGCCAATTGGATGCATACTCGCCATTAGTCCGGTTCTTCAATCAATGCACACCCTTTACTGCTTTTCACTATCCCATCCCCTGTGCTCGTCAACCAGACAACAGCGTACCACATCATGCAAGCACAGTGCAGCCACTATTGACATAAACGCTGGCCAGTAACCGGGTGTTGGTGTGTTTATGACATTCAGCAAGACGTTTCAGCAAGATGGCCTGTGTTTCGGCACTAATGGTACCAAAGCCAATGATGAAGGTGCAAAGCACACATGATCTGGACGCAGCTGGACAGCTGCAGGCACATGCAACCATGTCTAGCAGCAAAACAGAGCCACATCGCTGATTTTGGATACGTGTGACAACCCCTGGCAGAGTAGGTGCTTAGCATGTGCCCATTGTGGGCTGCTCGTTGCGGCCTTGGATTATGTATTGGCTCAACTTGCCTCCTCACTGGATACTTGTGTTGGTTGCTGCCACTTGCACCCCCCTCAGGCCCCCATCAGCAGTCGTGCATGCCATATAGACAGCGTGCATATTTGCACGGGGTTACAGCCATGTTGTGTCGGGCGACAGGCAGCTGGAGGCATGGCACAAGATCCAGCTGCTTCTGACATGACGCACACCGTTTGCGTGAGAGGACCGCAGTGGTTACTGCAAGTGGCAATAATACATGGGATCACGCTAGCAGCTCTCCACATTCCACGATGGTCACGGGTAACTCCGGATCACCCGAAGAAGACCCAGCCTCTGCCTCTGTCCTTTGAACCACGTCTTGCCCTGAGATCACCTCCCCAAAGACGACATGCTGCACATGGCACCACGAACATGGTGCTACACCATATGATTGCTGTATAGCATGGCAAACATGCACAATTACGCGGCGACATTCAGTGATGCCATAAGTGCCGCCGGCACGCAAGGAACTGAAGAAAGGAAATGAAACGATGCATGTGAGCCATGAGCCACCGTCAGATGTAATTGCATCACATGACAGTTGTACACAAGCAATACTTTGTGCAAGGAGGTGAAACGCACGTTGCCATCTAGGTGTGGGCATGGTACAAACGTAATGTAAAACTGGGAGCCGTTGGTGTCTGGCCCCGCATTCGCCATACACAGCTTCATCGGGGCGTCATGCTTCACTCGTAACCTCTCATCCTGCATATTGCAGACAGATGGCAGCATGTACGTGGGTAACGCACAGATCAGAGTCTACAGCAGCAACAAATCTGACATGTTGTCCAGGGTTCGTAGCTCGCTTGATCATGTGACCAGCAACGTTGTGGCAGGAATCGGTTGTAAAGATACCTTGAAGGTCCGGCCGTATACCGACTCACCGCCTGTGCCGTTTCCCTCAGTGAAGTCGCCTCCTGCATTGGTTATTGATTGGGTCAAGATGGCTGGTTAGTAATAAACCTGCAATCAACATAAACCTCCGAAACAGCTCCACAATACCACACTAGATATCAAGCCCAATGTGTTGAAACTGCTGCAACAGACCCATCAGTTACAGTAACGCAAGAACCCCAATGCTGTGACCTTGATGATGATGGAGATGACACAGCATCATCTCAGTTCCACCCTGTGGACAATGCGGCATAAATGCGACGTCATGAGGTGTACTCAGTAACCGCCGACTAGCATGCTCACACAAGACTCAAGGGAAACGTCATGTCGTGCGCCACCGCCTGCATCTAAAGCTTCAACAGCATGACGAGAAAGGGGGGTGCTGAGCAGGTTGTTCAGCAGGAGTGCAGGGTGCACACCTTGAAGCATGAAGCCTTGAATAATCCGGTGGAAAGTGCTGCCCTTATAGTGCAATGGCTTCCCAGCTTCGCCTTCCCCCTTCTCACCAGTGCAAAGAGCCCTAAAGTTTTCTACTGTCTTGGGCACCTCGTTTCCATATAGGCCTAGCTCAATTCTTTGCGGTTCACTGCTCTCATCTTCACCGATCTTGACGTCCAAGAACACCTGTATCAAACCCAAGCAAGCTTGTTCCTGCTTGCTGCCCGAGATGTCAATGTGATGCAGGGAACTACTTTGTGACGCCGTGGAGTGCTACACTGGGCAGAGCACCAGAATTGGCGCTCAGGCAGCATCTGCATATCACAGTTTGCACCAAGAGCCGCTGTATTGCTGGTGGCCCACATTTCACAGCCACAGCGTCAGCATTCAAGCTAGCCTTCTCAACAGTTGACATGCATCTTCGCAACGTGTCAGCAGCGGCTGTCCGTCCAATCAAATGCTGCGTTTTGGGCAGCAGGTGCAAGGGTAGCTACCTTATTCGTGATCGTCAAGTCAATCTGCTCCTCTGCAAAAAATTCCATCCATTGGGATGGAGCACCTTTCTTCTCTAGTGTCACTACTGCCATACGCTTTCCATTTTCTTCCTCCATCTCAAAAAAACTTCCATCCGGGATCACATCATGGCCAGAGGGGAAGTCACCTTCCAGAATAAGGTCACCCTGAATGGTCAAGGCCATCCTGCGAGGATGCACGTCAAGTTTTACCTCCTTACCACGTACATTTTCATCGACAATGACGCCGACGGTAACGTTGTTTGAATCTTCCGTCCACACCGCCTCACATCCCTCCACCTGCTGTACATGATTGACACGTGTGAGACACCCATGATCAGCAATCAGACGAGAATTCTGAGAAAACTGTAACAAGTGCTACAATTTGGGATCCTGTCACCTTTTTAATCAAGCGGGCTGCGACGCATCGTTTCTGAGGACCATTCCTGCGCACCGGCACGGTTGTGAACGCAGCCATACGCCCGTGTGCAATCCTGTGGACCATATTTATCGCTTAATCGCTTATCAGTATATGTTGACGTCAGTATATGTTGATGAACTGTATGGCCACAGCGAGTGATCGCTGATGATAATCCTGTCTTGTCAACGGCGTTTTCGGAACGGTCTCCGCAGTGCATATCACGAGTTACTTGGTTCTGCACCCACCCGGGATGATCCTCTCTGCAAGCATATGTGGCAACGACAGGCCTACCTTTCAGCTACCCTGCACGTAGTCCTTGCATGTTACGCTGACTGCGGGTACGCGACGGCACCTAGGCCACCGCCATCACCATGCATTGAACCCGGCAGGCAGCGGCGCGAATTTAGCCACAAACAGCCATGAAACTAGTGTAGCATTTCATGCGGTACAAACACAGATCATCAGATGACCCGAGGCCTGTCATGTCTACTTGAGCCTGAGTACCGGCCAGAGTGCCAACATCATTGCGTCCGTTCGATTAACTTTGGCAACCTCAGGCATCCCATCGGAGGACGAATCAACTCCACCCAACAAGGTTTAGTTTTCTCCCTCTGAAGGCATGCGGGGATCTGTGGCTCTTTTGCAACATGTGGACAAGCTGGTGCTTACACTAGAACGCGGATGGGCTGGGAAAGGAAAGCACCTAGCGGTGCTGAAGCATCTGGGACTAACAAAGAGTAAGAAAGTAGTTCAAGTGCCCAACACTTTCGAGTACAGGGCGACTGCAAAGAAGGTGCGCAGGGAGTTAATTGTCAATGCTTTGTTGTCGATGGCTTAATTCAGGACTGTGCACACACCATGTTCACAGTATAGCACAGGTGTTTTCTCATTTGCAGATAGAACATCTTTTGAGAATAGAAACACAAGAACAGCACAGGAGTCGTATGGCGGCTGAGGCTGCAAAGCACATGCCAAGGCCACCGCTTCTCATACGACACCCACACCCCAGGACATGACCCATCCGCTGCCTTGTAAAGTGGATTTGTGACAGTCACATGCTGCTACAGCTATGAGATTATAGGCTAACTGATGCAGGAGCTGCACCAGCTGCAGGAGCTGCACCCTTGACTCACGAGAGCTGAACAGTCACTCCGATCCAATGCCACTGTGCAGCAAAACAGTTGGCAATGCACTCTGCCACTGTTACATCATATGATCAGATAGATTGATAAAGATTAACTGCGCCTTTTTCGTTTTGAGTGTACACTATGCTGCAAACATCTTGGCGTCAAACGGCAGCTGGAAGCAGTGGCTCCGCCGTTCCACTGTGATGATTAGGACATGTATGTAATGCCGAGCGCGGCTGCTCACCCTGCGAGGCAACGAGCTCCCTGGCCCTGAGCACCTCTTCTTCCCAATCGATTGTACTTATGGCAGCCTGCATGGAACAGGCTGTGATATTCCGGTATGTGAAACTTATCATCGAAGGAGAACAGATGCAAAACCAACGGCGACCGTTCTAACATGATGTACACAGGTCTGGACATGAGGCCAAAATCATGGTTCAGGCAAGTGCAGGGACGATGCAATTTCACTCACAGCACAGTCAATGTTCATGGTCAACCTGAAAAACAGAAAAGTTTGTGAGTTAATTGTAGCGGCCATGTACTGTGCTGCATTGACCGGCAAGTTATAGGACGCACTATCATGAATAGAACTTGAACGTTTGCAAGGACTGCAAGTGCTGTCCAGATTCCGCGAACTCCCCAGTCTAGCCGAAATGCAAAGATCCAGAGCAACGACGGACCGATACACCAGTACGTAACCACATAGATCTTGGCCCCCAAAGCCTGCCTACCGGTCCCTTGTAGCACCCCCGCTAACGTGCAGTTGAGCCAGTCAGCAGGTACGCCAGCCGCAATTAGGAGAATACAGTGCATGAGGGCTGTGCTGGCATATGAGTCCAAAGGTAGCTCAGGGAAGAACACACGGGCCAGCAGTGCACGGCTTGGCACAAGGACTGCTAAGCACACAGACATCATTGCCAAACACACTGTTGCTGCGACCGCGACGGTGCCCTTAGCTGCACTTGCATTGCCAGCTCCTGCATAGAACTCACAGCTTTAGACTTCCGCGGGCTAGGCTGAGTAGCTCAACTTCGGAGCTGCACCAATCCAAAAACATGCAGTGCAAACTTGTTCAAATGTAATGTCTGTTGGACAATACGCATCGAGGCAGTAATGAGACGCACCGAGCAGATTGGACACCCGGATCCGAACACCCTGGCAAATGGCAAGAGGTACCATGAAAGCGCACGCGACCAGCTGTATGCAGACGCCGGTGATTGTCAGGCTTATCTGGGGCCTTGGCAGGATGCCTGCCACTAATGTACAAACCTCAAAAGCCCACCTGTACATAGGCAATCTGGTACATGTGGTGTTACACGGAGATCAGCACAAAATCCCGGCAGCGCCAAGGGGTAAATCACAAGCCAACCAAAGCATACGAAAAAA
>JAUMHO010000010.1:349675-394680 GCA_032360965.1 Ulva armoricana
CACCTAGCGTGCGGCATGCATGCACGAACGACGTGTCATACCCCCGGGTTATCGCGGAGCGGGAACCCCACCAGTGTCACGCACCAAGCCTGTACATGTGCTGCTCCGCAAGAGAAGATCAAAAGCGACAGGACAGCAAGAGAGGAGTGTCCTGCCTGCTCGTTTGGGCGCAGTCCAGTGCAGCTATGCATGTGAGATGGGTTGTGCAAGCGCTCGCTCGTGGCCTTTGATATTGTCTCCACAGATACACACATCTGCAAGAGGTTGGGCAACTACACAGGTACATGCAAAGCCTTGTATGATGCATAGCGAGCATGCAAGCGTTGGAGGTAAAGCAGACACTTCCATAACATGCATGCCTTGTATGGATAGGTCTGTACATCTACAGGAGTGCAGAAAGATCAGCGGGGTAGATTGCTGCAAAGGCAAAGAACGGTATCCCTGTGGTACCCTCAGACATCAGCGAGCACATGAACTCCCAAGCGCCACAGGATTTCTATCTATCTGTGTTACGGGCCTCATTGACCCAGCAGATTATGGAACTGCGTGGCAGGATCAGTGTCCTCTGTGCTGAGTAACGTATTGTCAACTCTGTATCTGCCAGAAATGTTGGCAGGCAGGTCACATGACGGCCGCATGCCATTGCGCCAATCGGATGTTCAGTAGTTGAACGTCATGCTGGGCTTCAAAACTGTTTTTGCCAACGGGTTTTGCAAACAACCCCCCGCAAATACATGACGACCACCTGGATGTGCTTCCCACTATGATGAAATAAGATGCCACAGACACGATGCCAAATGCACTCACGTTGAACTATAAATCCTGCAAAACTGTGATACCCTCCTGCATTTTTGCTGTCCATTGCCACGAATGTAGCACACCTCACTTACATGGGATATCGATACTCGCATCACATGGACCATTGGACTGGCTGCCAGCCTTGCGGTAATATAGGCCATGACACTGCTCGCGGTGTTTGGATTGAGGTATGCGAGAGCGGACGCAGGCCAACACACAAATCATGCCCCAGTGCAGCTGCCTCATGCACAGCAAGTGGCCGATTTTGGGTGCGTGAGGCAGCCTGGAAAAGGGATCCTAGAGAGAGATGTACCATGACACGTGGGGGGAAAGTACCAGGTAGAAGCTTCGCAGACAGGGAAATGGGGATGAGGTGAGTCAAGCTTGGGGTCGGGATGCCGGCATGGGTGCAGACACAAAATTAAACACTCCAGATGATTGAATGTAGATCTCGGGTCTGTGGCACAGGAATGGGTGGGACACGATTCGCTGTTGACGTGCAATTCCTGTGCTTGCAGGAGGTGGCATGTGCCATGTTCACTCCCCTCCCTCCAGCTGCAAAAATTTTTGTCCAGGCAATGCAATATTAAAGGCCACAGCCCCCGGCACCACTTCATATACTCTCGTATATACCTCCTTTACTTACTCCCAATGATCATGCTCAAGGTCATTGCTAATGGTCGCAAATCAAGAGTGGAAAAGGAATCGTAGCCGCGAAGTTCCTGGGACAAACAACTAGCACCTGGTCAGATATGCATTCTTCAAGGATGCCTTTGCAGCTCATACAGTAACAGGGGTCTTCTTTCCATAGCTTCCGATGTCGGGTCGTTGTGACGCGGCACCTACGCCACTTGACCGCAGTTCTTGGTTTAGCCGCGAAAGATGCAAAGTGCGGCAGATGATAGTGCCGAAGACCGTATCATGTTAAAAGGACATGCAACTGTGTAGGAAAAAAGGCAAGGATAGCGGTCAATTGTGACAGTTGCGTTAAGAGTACCAGGAGCTAGAGCCAGCAGGGGCCCAGGGCTGCACCGATTTCTGAAATGGCCCTTTTGCTATCTCGATTTGGTCTTTCATTGCGAGAGACAGGCCAGGCACTCGAACGAGTGGGGTATGACCTCGGCTGGGTATATACTGGACTTGAGCGCTATAGAGAGCACATCTACCGTAGTCAACCTTTATCGCCTGTCAATGGCAATACGCCATCTGTTCACAAGAGCGCGTTTGTTGCACCAAACGCCAACGTCACAGGCAACGTCCAGATCGGTAAGAGCTCTTCGATTTTCTACAACAGCGTCGTCCGTGGGGACGGTGCAGCGATCATTGTCGGCCAGGGAACAAACGTTCAGGACGGCTGCACGATCTCCACAGCTTCAGCGGGGGTTGGACAAAACGACACGCCGGTCAGTCTGGGCGACAACGTTACAGTTGGCCATGCAGCTACATTGAGGGGGTGCACCATCGAGGACGAAGCGTTGATCGGCATGGGAGCATGTGTCCTGGACGGGGCAAGGGTGGAGAGGGGTGGCATGGTTGCCGCTGGTGCAGTCGTTTTGCCAGGCACGGTGGTCCCCACTGGCGAGCTGTGGGGGGGAAATCCTGCAAGGCGCTTGCGGGAACTGAAAGCTGAAGAAGCTACATTTTTGCCACGGTCAGCTACGTTATACACGGACGTTGCAAAGCAGCACAGGTTTGATTGTGCAGAGGCTGGCAAAGGGCTGTAGGACAGGTGTTGCAAGTTTTGGGTTTCGTACTTACATGCGTCTTCACGTGACTTTGCCACGTGGCGATCATTTTTTGAGAGACTGTGAGCTAGACGCCATCGCTGACGGTACATGAATGCCTTCATAGAATGTGTAGCTGTGCAACAGCAAATGCGTGCACTCTACCCCTGTGGCAGCGGTTGGCGAGTGGAGAAATACTGACCTGGCACTTGAAATGAGTCATTGCAGTGTCGTGTAACGGTGACATGTAACAGAGCCATGTAACAGTGGCGTCTGTTCATTGCGAGCTGCTGTCAAACGTAGATGAAACACAAGCACCATGTGGAAGTAGGGATTCCTTCTGCCACTACTTAGGTTGGTTTGAGAGAAATATCATATCAGAGGTTGTAGGCGAATTGCGGATCGTTGTATCCACATGACATGACGATAATGAACACCCAGTATCTCAACGTGTACGGTGCTGCGTGGGCAAAGGGCTGGTCTGTAACACGTTCCCACCATATAAGATACAACTCAAATAAGCCTGTGGCATCGAAGAATTTGTCCTCGAACCTCACCTAGTCTTTGTACGTAATGGTATCATGTGCGTGCTGGACAACATCAGGGCTCACAATCCTGCAACAATCATGGGCAAAAACATATTTCATCACAAATCTTACGAGGTCTCATAAAGAGACATCATGTGACCATCAGGGTTTCTGACTGCGGCAACCCTTCCCTGGGTGGTGAACCGGATTGGTCCATCAAGCTCTGCTCCTAGGGGCAGTATCTTCTCGACAGTGCTCTGCAAATCATCAACTTCCACGTTCAAAAACGGGGAATAGCCCGTTGTAAGCTGAGCTTGCCTGCAGATACAATTGGTGTCAAATCAATTGCGCATGTTGGGCACCATATACCGTTGTGTTGCCAGCGGGCAGCACCCTTCTTGCCTCTTCAACAAAATTTTGGCCGCTCCAGCTTCCAGCTCAGCCCACGAATCAGTCAGCATGGTCACACGAAATCCAATAAGAGAGTAAAATTTAGCTGCTCTGGGCACGTTACGTTGTAAAAGCATCACGCTAACTAGAGACATGCTTTGCCATCGATGTGGAAGTAAAGGCTGATATATGCAACACAGAAAAAGTACAATATGAGCTCCTTCAGGGAGACAACGTCGTAGCCAAAGCTGGTCCGCGTGGTCTGCATTTACACGTCGACGGGACTCGGCACGCCACTTTTGACTTGGACTCGACTGCAGTCCGACATGTCCCCGCAGCGTAACAACTGAATAAAGGGCAAGTAAGGATCATGGTGGCCTGTGATCACACAATCCTAATCTGGTGGAGGTGCGTGCCGATCGCCAATGCCTGTTTCACTGCCGGCTCGATTGGCACCAAGCACATCTTTCCATCGACGCTGCGCGCCGGACATGCATTTTCCTTCGGTGTGCCCGTGCCATAGCTTACCAATGGCTTCACTACAAATACCTTTGCCATCAGTGCACATATTGCATTGATCTCAAGAATGTATGGATCTTGCGCAATCATGATTGGCAAGGGAAGCCAAAGGCTTCACAGAGCATGCTTCGTATAGTGCCGGTCCAACCGTTCGATGTAGAGTAGCTGTTAAGAAAGAATGGTCCTTCTCACAGAACGCCATGAAATCTTGCAGCTTGTTTTGAACAGCCTTCCGTTTTGCATTGGCGTTTGAGACAGCTGAACCAAGCTCATGGACTGCTGCATCCTCCACCTACACTAGACATCTCATGATGTATCACCCTGGCATCAGTACGTGGTAAAACTCGTATAACATGATGGTTTGATTCCTGGAGTTCCTTCAGTGTTCTTGATCAATCACAGGTTCCATGTCGGGCGTGCCTTCACCTTCATTTTCAGCTCGGCCTCCGAGGCATGACCGCGGGCAGTCTGGAGTTGTTGGATCAGGTTCCGGATTTCGGCAAGACTTTCCCCCTCAGAATGTTGACTTTCATTCATCTCCTTGCCGAGAGTCTCCAGTCTTGAGTCCAAAAGTTCAATACGTTGTTGCAACATGTGAGCTTTGCGCTCCGCACGGAAATGCAGGTCCCATTCTTGGTCAACCTCTTGGTGGAAATGATGGTCCATAATGAAAAAATGTAGTTTAACAGCGAGTGAGGGGATTTATGATCAGGACCGGGAGATTGAACAACACTGTCGTACGTCCGTCCTCTTTGAGCCAGTTTCGCTATTCGCATCAATCTTAACCATTTGTCAGGTTATAAAGCTTCGTTCCACGAACTTTACCGTCCGTACGGTCACCCCCCGCGATGGCTTACGGTACGAATCTGAATCTGATGAAGGTTTAGAGCACCATGCGCAGTGCAGATGTGGTGTAGGTGGCCAGAACGGATTTGAGCGCGTTTGAATGCAGCGGAAATGCCGCGCACATGCCAGTCAGCCAATCACGGACACTCGAAATGTGTCGCGGCCGCATTATATGACGAAACTTTGCGCAGATCCAGCATTGTCCCTAATTGTACGCACTGCTGTCATCAATTTCAAGATCTGGCGTCGTGAACCATTTGTACATGTTTTGCGGCGTCGCTACTGAATCAACAAAATCCTCGTGAGCTGCTTGCAAAGAACGTTATCCGAAGCTCTGTATGATGACGTTGGAGGAGCGACTCGCCGTTTCAATGTCACTGAGCGTGGACCAGCGGCCGCCAGGACATGCACACTCGTGCGAGCACACGTCTACACTATCCGCGCTCGTCAACAACCTCACTAGTCTTCTGCATCATGGCAAAATTCAGGAAGCTTCTGCCCTCGCGACTTCTTCCAGAGCTGTGCTGCCGTATGCGCTTGCTTCCATGGTCAGTCACTTGAAGCAAGGCGACTCGATCAAGCCGCCCGTGGTCATCTTTCTGGCTGACATGGCTGCGCTGTTCCCTGCCGTCCGACCAATTCTTAAGGATGCTTTTTCCCAGATATCATGGCTTGGATTCATCGACCCAGCCGACGCTACCACACAAGATCAACTGGCCCCAAGCATGCTGATGCTCGACATAGCAGGTTGTCTGTCGTGTCAAGCCATAAGCGTAAATGCATTGGCCCATGATCACCCAGCTGTGCGCTGGGTGGCCGCCGTCGCGATCGCCCACAATCTCTGCCTCAGTGCAGCTGAGAGTGACCGCCTGTTACACAAAACATTGTCTCATGAAGAAGTTCGTAGGTCTGAAGCGTTGTGGGAGCGTCGTCAAGCCCAGGTCCAGGTGCTGACCTCTTTCGTGCCTAGTGGCATCGTTTCCAAGCCGGCTTTGTCGTGCGAGTCCTGCTCGTACCGAGACTACAGTGACTTGATAAATGTCGCAACTTCCAACTCGATGATGCACTGACCGCGATAGAACGTTTGCGGATGATCATGCGGATGATCACGCGTAGGTCGTGGTGGCACCGCCGATCACCAGGACTCTTTTTGGTGTGTGCAGGCTCTTCGGGCTCAATTCTGGGACACTGATACTTTCCCAACAACTTTGCCTTATCATGTCAGTGCAGACTCGGCCCTACTTCACAGCATGCCAGTGCCTCAACAGTACATGACAATTTGTGGGGTCATGCTCTCAGCACGAGGTAGACCACATCGTGGTGCGCCACCGAGTAGCCGTAGTTTCATCCGCACACCTGCAATGCTGTCAGCTATGCACTGTCTGGCATTGGCATTACAGAATCAGCGGTCCGTCCTTGTGTCTGGCCCACCGGGCTGTGGCAAATCCAGCCTTGCTCTTGAGCTTGCCCGGGCTACTGGTAATGATGACTTCGTCGAGCTTTACATGGATGCTCACGTTGACAGCAAAGCTCTTCTGGGATCCTACATGTGCTCATCCACTCCTGGTGAGTTTTATTGGCGACCAGGCCCACTTGCTGAGGTGAGCCCTTGTGCAACACTTCATGATGCATCAGGCATGCTGGCAGAGCTCTATGGTCAATCCTGCAACATGATCACCTCAACCGTGAGCACCTCGAAAGCATGTTTTGTGTTGGCGAGCGTGTTGGCGTCTTGATTGTATGCTTATCCTCCAACCGCAAACTTCGCCTTCTCTTGATCAAGGTACCAATCTGTGAGGATATAGATCACGGTGGCTGCCCTGGCAGTACGTATTTATGTAGTTAGAATGCCAGCGCCATCATGCCATGCAGGCAGTCCGCCATGGCCGGTGGATCATACTTGATAACCTTCACCTCGCGCCACCTGATATCCTGGCCCTACTGGAGTCAACCGTCTCATCCCGTTTGCTGCATGTCCCGCAGCGCGGTGAGGTGGTCACCGCGCACCCAAACTTTGCCCTTTTTGCAACTGTTCAGACAAGTAGCAGTGAACGAAGTGATGCCGTCCGCCATGTGATGCCACGGCTGCTGCTGTCGCCATGGTGGCACATCAGGCTACCTGCAGCGAAGCGTGGAGACCAGCTGCGGGTGCTCGCTGGTCGATTTCCCAGCATCACGGCGCTTTTGCTGCCAATTATGGCGATGATGCACCTGGTTTGCCTTGCCATGAAACCCACTCAGCAGAGCCTATCCACTGCAAGCGCCAGGAGAGATGGGTCTGCGGTCGAGAGCATGGAGGACGACACAAGTCTGGCTGTGTGGCAGACGTGGGCGGATGCAGTCGAGAGTGTCATGGCAACTGTCGGCCTGCATTGTGGGGAGCTTATGCTCGCTATTGGCAAGCCCCTGGGCATGCATGATCTGGTGAAGATCTGTGCACGAATTACAGAGCTGGGGGGATCGGCGGTGCATGCCAGCCTGTGCCACCTGAATGGTGTAGATCCTGCATCCATCACACAGTTGGATGTTTGCAAGCTTTCCGAGGACATTCGTACTGCAGTCCTGGCAGAGGCTGCGGATGTCCTGTGTGGCTGCACATCGGGGCTGGTGCGTGCCCCTCGCAGCGTCATTGCTCGTTTTGTGTGGTGCACTCCAGTAGACGTCTCCTATGACTAAGCAATGTTGCTATCCATTCATAGTGGATAGCAGCGCTGCCACGATTCTGTCACTCCGTGCATGGATTCTGGCTTGGCAAGGATGAGTAGCTCTATTCTGACACCTCTTGTGCGAGAAGCTTCAGCTTCTGTGAACAGACTTATGCTAACAGACTGAGCCCCAGACACTCCTATATCATGAAATCCTGGTCTGAAACATGGTGTTGATGCCTCTATTTTGCGCTGGAGGCACATGCAAGATGATGAGCTTGGTGTGCACGCAAGTGTGGCTTGCAGGAGCACAAAGCCACACTGTTGCAAGCTATGGCTGCCTTGCTTGCTCTCCCAAAAGAGAGCTCTGAGAAAATACTCAGGGGCTGTCCTTCGCTGTCAACACATGCTGGGTTGCTGAAGATTGGCAGAGTTCAACTGAAGGGTGATGCGACAGCCTCGAGAGCTGCTATCCTGACTTCCCTTGCAACAGCATCAAAGAAAGTCAGCCAATTTGCCATGACAACGCATGCAAGGCATGTCATGGAGAGTGTTGCCGCAGCTGTGAAAATGTCAGAGGCGCTGCTACTGGTCGGCGAATCCGGAACAGGGAAAACCGCATCAATCCAATATTTGGCAGAGCAGGTGGGTCCACCCACAGCCATGCCTCAGTCTCTGCTGTGAATTAAGGGTGATTTTTATATATGTCATATACTCATAAACTTTCAATAATCAGCTGCGATGTTTGTATGCAAGAATCTGCCATTTCATATCTTGAATATTACTATCACACAGTTGGATCAGTCATGGTACATTTTGCATGCACAGCCTGCACTCATGTCACTTGTATTGCTGAGCAAGACCTGTTTTCGTTTTGCTGCCGTTCTCTGTTCATTCTGTGCCTGTCTGGTTGCTGTCTTTATTTGCAAAGTATGCAGGTTGGCAGGGAGCTGCTTGTCATCAACTTGAGCTCTCAGAGCGATGCCAGTGATCTTCTTGGTGGCATGAAGCCCGTGCAAGTTGGTGCATCCCTGGTGAAACTTTCGCAAACTTTTGCCACACTCCTCCAGGCCACGTACCCCACTGGCAAAAATGCGGACTTCCTTGCTCGCGTGCACAAATTCGTCCGAGACAAAAACTGGATCAAGGTTATGCAAGCTTTTGACGTGGCGCTGAAAAAGGTATGACATATCACCAATCAGTGCATCATAATTGCTCCACTTTGTTGCACTTTTGAGGCAATCGTTGTGCATTCATGCCCTTCGCATGATCAGTTCTTGCGATGGGTGATGGTAATGATGTTCAAATCCACCGAGTGGAACCAAATGAGCTCCTATTTGACATTGTGGCACATGGTCATCACCTTGTCGCGTGGTTGTAGGTGTCAAAAGCCATGGCTGCAGCAGGTTCTGATTCAGAAGAGCCTCCAACCAAAAAAGCAAGGCTGGGCAGAGACACTTTTGCTCAATGGAAAGTGTTTGAAGAGGAGGCTGCAGCTGCAAAGCGCTCTGTTGAAGTGGCTGGTGCTGGGTTTGCATTCCAGTTTGTCGAAGGCCTGCTGATGAAGGCTCTCCGCACTGGCCAGTGGATTCTTCTCGATGAGATCAACTTGGCACCACCACAGGTATGTCCTGGCTCTGCGTATCTTGTGGGTGGCTGGGCCGCCTTCTATCCAATGTCGGTCCTCGATTGCTGTTTCATGGCTTTCGTTCCTTGCTCCCTGCTGGGAACATTGCTTTGGTATTTCCATGGGCCATAAACAGGTTGGACGCGCACACGTGTGATCGGTGTAAGGATGTACTCGATTGCAGGTGCTGGAGCGGATCATGGGCCTGTTGGAAAGTTCATCAGGAAGTCTGGTGATGCCAGAGTCTGACCAGGGCACAGTGGCCCGTCATCCTGGTTTTCAATTGTTTGCGGCCATGAATCCTGCGACAGATTCAGGCAAGAAGCATCTTCCTCTCCAGATTCGTTCGCACTTTACAGAAATCTATGTAGCAGAACCTACTGCAAATGAGGACCTGGTGTGCTCTTGACTGGTTAACACATGACAGAGTGCGGCTGCTTGTCCCTATTACGCACTTTAAATCCCGCCATGAGTTGTAGCCTCTTCCGCTCTTGTGCCTTTGGTAGGAGCTGTTTGAGCGCATGTTGCGTGTGCGCAACCTGTCTACTGGACAGCTGTATCACCACCTGCATCATACCCATTCCAGCTTTCTGCATTGTCAAGGCTTTCGTCAAATCGCCACTGTCTAGTCCATTGCCTCGGGCGAGCCGCATGTGAGCCGATAACAACGCACGCATGAAGAACATGGATGCAGCCCACTCCGCGGCATCTGTGATAAAAGTGCATGTACATCCACACACTGACAAGCATGCCCTCTTGAGCGGTCAGTCAGACCAGGCATACTACCCAATCTGTCTAATAGGGCTGCTTGCCTTTGTCACCTTCCTCACCCCGTGATCCATGTAATGACTGCATAACAAGTTCAAAGATGGCCACAGCGAAGAGGCTGAGGGCATGCACCCTTGACATGGGTTCGCCTACTGTTCAGCGAAACGCACCTCAAAAGTGCTCTCATGCAGCTCGTATGTCATGCAGGTGCCTATCATCTCAGCCTACCAGCCCAACCCCTCCCTGTCAGCGGCAGTTGTAGACGGCATTGTGACCTTCTTCGTTGAGGCCCGTGAGCTTGCACCAGGCCTCACTGATGGCTCCGCAGCTCCTGCATACAACTTGCGCTCCCTGGCGCGGGCGATGCAGTATGTGGCGCATGCGGCTCCCCTGCATGGTCTGCAGCGGGCACTGTTTGATGGGTTTGGGATGTCGTTTGCAGGCATGCTGGATGTGGAAGGTGCAGCTGCTATTGGTGCACTTGTGCGGAAGCACGTGCTTGGGGGCCACACCGCTCCTGCACTGCCAAGCCCATCCAAGAGTGCTCCTGCTGCACTGGATCAGCGCCAGGATCGCCATGTCAATGTGGAGGTGTGGCCACGTTCTTGAGTACCCCTGTTCGACTGACAAGTGGTTGCTGAAGTGGGACGGCCACTAGATGATGATTTACCAAAATGTCGCTGCGGTGTAAATGCATGTACAAATTAAGATCAAACCTGTTCAGAAGCTTTCTTACGTGCGAGGTGCAAATATATCAGCTCGTGACTGTTGCAGTGTTTGCTGCGGGAGCCTTGAGACACAGGATATATTTTTTCCCACCGCTTTGGCGGAGATGGTGGCATCATAGCTTAAGCGGAGAGGTGGTGTATTGGTCTGTGGCTGGAGTGCAGCACCGTTTGTGTCCTTCCTGACTGCAGGAGCTCATGTTGCAGGGCTACTGGATTGCAAGAGGCAGCGAGCCTCTTCCGGACGAGGGAGGGGTCTCTGTTGATCACTTCATTCTCACTCCAACGGTAAAGGCCCATGTGCGGGCATTCGCCAGGGCCCTGTCACTACGGAAACACCCGCTGCTGTTGCAAGGGCCCACTTCGTCTGGCAAGACCACGCTTGTGGAGTACATTGCCCGGTTAACGGGCCACCGGACTGTCCGTATCAACAACCACCAGCACACTGACCTTCAGGCATGCTCCACTCTACCACACCTGCTTGCTGACACTCATGTCCAGTCGCAGCTGTGACAATGTTCCGGTGACCACGCACATACTTCTAGCTCACTGCGCTCTAAAGCCCACGTGGTTATACTCCAGTTTTCTCGCTATCATGGTTCGCCCGCGCTGGCAAGTTCAAAACCTGTTTTTGAATGCCGCACAGTTAGCATGGAAATGCCGTGTGAATGCTTTTTTGGCTACATGTGAAAGTGGTTGATGTTAATCCCATTGTGACTCGGGCACGTTACCTGTTTAAATTTTGGTTCTATGCAAACACCGATGCCACAATGCAGGCCGTGCCGGAATCCTGAACTCACAAGCACAGGATTGCAGTGCTTGCATTGATGGTGCAGCACACTACATACACAGCGCACCCACCTGTCGCCACATGCAGGAGTATTTGGGCGCTTATGCCGCAGATGATCGGGGCCAGCTTGTCTTCCGGGAGGGAGCCCTCGTGCGTGCAGCACGGCATGGCCACTGGGTCATCCTGGATGAACTGAACCTGGCGCCCACTGATGTCCTTGAAGCCCTGAATCGGCTGCTGGATGACAATCGGGAGCTGTTTGTGCCTGAACTTCAGGAGACCATCCAACCACACCCTCACTTTATGCTTTTTGGTACCCAGAACCCTGCTGGGGCGTATGCAGGTGTGATGCTGCGTCTGCCGTCACGTTCGTGTGCATTACCCGTGTATGGTGCAGGACCAAGGCTGCCTGAAAGAGAATAGGGTATCTGCTCGATACAACTGACAATACTTGCGTAACACAGCTGACGCTACCCTGTTTTGATGCAGGTAGAAAAGCCCTGTCCAGGGCGTTTAGGTCCCGATTTCTCCAGATCTCCGTCCCAGACTTGCCGTCCACAGAGCTGGTTACTGTGTTGGAGCGAGTCTGTACGATCGCCCCTTCGCACGCAGCCAAGCTGGTTGCGGTTATGCAAGAGCTGCGCATGCGTCGTGCTCGAGGGGCCGTCTTTGCTGGCCGGTATGGCCTAATAACCCCCCGAGATCTATTCCGTTGGGCGACTCGGGCTGGAATCTCACATGAAGAACTCGCTCTTCATGGCTATTGCCTTCTGGCAGAGCGCTTGCGGACCAGTGGTGAACGTGAGACTGTCCAGGAGGTACAGTTCTTGTCACCCTGGCCATACGAGCCTGCGCCAGCCTGTGTGAGCCATCATTTCATGCACGCAGCTTGCCTGCACATGTCCTTGATGAGCTCGGCCCTTGTCTCTCGTGCTTTTGACATACTTGCAAGGTGCAGGTGCTCATGAAAGTACTGAGAGTCAAGCTGGATGCCCAAGCTGCATACACAAGCGAAGGTGTCCAGCTGCAAGCGCAGCTACATCATGCCTTGGAGCATGGCGTGCCTGGAGCAAGGGCAGATCAGCTGAAGGGTATCGTGTGGACCAACACCCTTCAGCGTATGTACTTCCTCACCAAAAGGTGTGAATCTACTGTTTGGGTCTAATGTTCCCAGCCGTTCGATTTGCTGGTCGCTCCCAGTGCTGAAGCCATGTAAAGAACCTGCTGCTGCCACACGTGGTCTCCCCTTTAAAGCTTGTCTCTCCAGTGTCCAGATGTAGCCAACTGCATGGAATGGCGGAATGCTCCCGAAGCCAGTGATGCTAAACCATCCATATTGTGCTGTTGATCTATTGACCTTGAAACTGCACTGACCTTGCCAGTGCGTGAGCTGCAGGGCACTGGAGCACGAAGAGGCTGTGTTGCTGGTGGGAGAGACCGGGGTTGGCAAGACAACGCTGTGTCAGACGCTCGCGATTGTGCGCGGACAGCGCCTACGCATCATCAACTGCAACTTGCACACCGAGGCGGCTGACATGCTTGGTGGCTACCGTCCTGCGCGCAATCGCACTCGGGCCTTTGCAGCATTCTGTGCTGCCTACGCCAAGCTGGAGAAGTACGTACATCTCCGCTGGGTGCCGTTCCTGCATGCCAGTATGCCAGCTTGCAGCTTCGTGCTCCTGTTCAAATGTCGTATGGTGAACCTGAGGATGTTCTGTCTGAATGTACTGCTTGCGTCAAGCAGCAACATGCCGTGAGAATCTGTGTATGTGACTCAACCTGGGCTACACGTGTGTGCATTGTGGAATGAGAGCCCATCTATGCAGGTTTCCTCTGCTTGCCAGCGCTCATGTGCACCTCTCGCCGCCTCCAGCCCGCCTTGATGCACAGGCTGTAGCTCAGGCGCTGCAGGCGCTGGATGCTGCGATTTGCCCTGTGCTTGAAGCAAACCTGGCCCACCCCGACCACGCACTAGTATCCTCGGCACTGAGGGACGCACATGCTGGTGCCTTGGCCGCGTGCGCTCCATTTGTGTGGGAGGACGGACTGCTGGTGAAGGCCATGCGTGATGGTAGCGTGCTGCTGATTGACGAGATCAACCTTGCGGAGGACGCGGTGCTGGAACGATTAAACAGTGTTCTGGAACCCGGCCGGACCTTGCTGTTGGCCGAGAAGGGAGGGCCCGAGCCTGAAAAGATCGTTGCTGCGGAGGGCTTCCGGATTATTGCGACCATGAACCCGGGGGGGGACCATGGCAAGCGAGAGCTTTCCCCCGCGCTCAGCAATCGGTTCACTCAGGTGTGTTATGCCCAGCTGCGCTACACTCTGCACAATGCTTTGGGATGGGTTGGGGACCATCACTGAGATTGATGTTGTGGGAATGCACAGGTCAGTGTTAGCATGTTGCACGGCCATCTCTTTAGAGTCGCCACAGTGCCCATTCAATGGCGCTGTGGTGCTTTTGGTGGCCAATAGCAATATTGCCAGCTAACGGCCGATCTGTCCACCACATGGGCTGCTCGGTAAGTTCTTGTATACATCACGGCACCTTTACACCTGGCGTCCCTGCACTTCTCCTGTGTCGTCTGCATGCATGTGACCTACTCTATGAGAGGCTCTAGTCTCCCGAGCGTATTTGGCTGCCATCTTGACTGTGGCCGCACACATGCACCTTGCAATATGAAATGTGGCTTGTCGGTTATGTAGGTGTGGGTGTCTGAAATAGATGATGCTACAGACATCTTTAAGCTTGTCCGAGCACACCTGCCAGACATGTCAAAGTTTGACGAGGTTGCCCACAAGATTGTTGGGTTCTGGGTGTGGTACGGCGCCCACGATGCCATCGGCAAGTTACCACTGTCGCTTCGAGATCTTCTGGCTTGGTGCGATTTTGTGGCGGCCACTGCCGGCACACTGGGCCCATTGCCGGCGCTCCTGCATGGAGCTTTCGCTGTCATCATTGATGGCCAGGGCTTGGGTAGCAGTTTTAATGCCGCAGAAATGAAGGCCGCATGCATTGCTTTCCTTGCTGAGCTGGTTCCTTCACAGCATGCGCCTGCACTTGAGCTCGCGGCATGCTCCCCCAGCCTAACACTGCTGGGGCTCGGTTCCGAGCCTTCATGCAGCGAGGCCTCTGCAAGGTGGGGCATTCAACCGTTCACTGTGCTCTCAGGCCCGCACTACGCTGGCCCGCAGGTGGCATCATCTTACCATCTGGATGCTCCAACCACCGGCCGAAACTGCTTCCGCATCTTGCGGGCCATGCAGCTGCCCAAACCGATCCTGCTGGAAGGCTCTCCAGGAGTTGGGAAGACGAGCGTGGTGACCGCGATAGCAGCTGCAGCCGGCTACGAACTCCTTCGCATCAACCTGTCCGACCAGACAGAAATGGGTGATCTGCTCGGCGCAGACCTACCGACCCCGGACGGCGCTCCGGGTGTCTTCTCCTGGGCTGATGGCCCCCTTCTCCGTGCACTTCGCCTTGGTGCATGGGTACTACTGGATGAGCTCAATCTCGCTTCTCAGGCCGTGCTGGAAGGCCTCAATTCCGTCCTGGACCACCGCCGCGAAATCTTCATTCCGGAGCTCGGGGAGACCGTAGCTGCACCTGCCAGCTTCCGTGTCTTTGCGGCCCAGAACCCGCTGCGGGAGGGTGGCGGCCGCAAGGGCCTGCCGCGCAGCTTTCTGAATCGCTTCTCCCGCGTCTCGCTGGAACTGTTGCTCCCAGAGGATCTCCTCGTCATCTCCCGCACGCTCTACCCGACCATTCCGGAGGATACGCTGTGCTGCATGGTGGCAACAACGAGTGCGTTGCAGGATGCTGTCAATGTGCGCCGAGCATTCGCCCATGCTGGTGGGCCCTGGGAGTTCAATCTACGAGATGTGACGCGGTGGTGTGACCTTGTGGTGGCAAACGGTATAGCGTCCGAGGCAGCTGTTGCACAGCGCGCTGGCCACTACGCACGCATGCTTTTCGTGCACAAGCTTCACACGCTGTCTGACCAGTGCGAGGCCGCTGAGATCGTCGAGCAGGCATGGCAGCAACATGCGCAATCCAAGGTGGTCTCCGCCGCAGTGCGTGGAACTCCAAAGGTGGCTGTGATGCTATCACCGCATGCATTACGCATCGGTCAGTGCACGTTGGACCGGTCCGGTCCTCAGCCGTCGTGTCTGCCGCCTTTCACCGCCAGAACCAGCGCGGTCCCCAGACATGCTATCACAGGCCTGGATGTTGTTACGGCGAGCGTGCCGGCGTTGGAGTGGGTCGCGAGCGCTTGCAAGATGGGATGGATGTCCATCCTGGTGTCCCGGGATGCCCCCCGAGCCGGGCAGCTCTTGCGCATGCTGGCGCAGCTCTGTGCGCAGCCTTTGGTAGAGATTCCGCTCAGTCCAATGTCTGACACATCAGATCTACTGGGAGGCTTTGAGCAAATTGATCCAGAACGGATGCTCTTGTCGGCTGAAGCCCGTGTGCGGCACGCTGCAACTGTGATGTGCACGGACCTGCTCTGCCGCAGCCGTGAGGCTCCCTTTGCTGTTGTTCAGCAGCTTCGGGAACTATGCATGGCTGTGAGCCACCATCAGGACACGAGCTCGGCGTATGGGAGTGCAGAAGGTACTGTGGGTGTGAATGCAGTGCTGCAGAGGTCTGTTGAGAGTCTTCATCGAATGCATGCAACGATGGCGTGGTCGCCGGATGTCAAGGATGCTCTCAATGCGCTTGTGCCGGCGGCGATGGATGCAGTGTCGGCGGCCTCAGAGGCGGTGGGTCATGCCGCCGCTGCAAGCACTGGTGGCCGGTTTGTTTGGGTTGACGGCCTCCTTCTATCTGCCATTGAGCAGGGGCACTGGGTGCTGATGCAGCATGCCAACACGTGCTCGTCTGCGGTGCTGGACCGCCTCAACTCTTTGCTCGAGCCTTCTGGAGTGCTCCTGGTGAATGAGTGTGGTTCCTCCGCGGGTGGGCCAAGAGTAGTGAAGCCACACAGCAACTTCCGGCTGTTCCTGGTGATGGACCCTGGCGATGGAGGTTTGTCGCGAGCCATGCGAAATCGTGGCGCCGAGGTGTTCTTAGATGCTCACCAGTTTGCCATGGACCCGGCGCAGCCACGGTGCACGGTGTGTTTCCATGACGGGTTTCCAAACAAATTTGCTACACTGATTTTTTTTGCTTCGCTGGCATTGTCTGATGCAGATGAAGAAACGCATTAGTCGGATTCCCACTGATCCTCTGTGATGCGAAAAATTGTGCTCATCTCTGATGCATCAGACTGTGTGATTAATTGCGTGCTACCCAAATCTGAACTAGTATCAGTCCCATTAGTCCTGTCCTGGCTCGCTGGCTTGCAGTACTCACACACCGGGTTGATGCAGGAAGTGTTGGACGCACAAAGCATTCCTGGCCATTTGCTGCCTGCCTGGCTCATGCATCATGTGTCCCAGGGAGTGCAGACGTTCAAGGAGGCCATATGGCGGTGTCAGCAAACATCACAATTCCTTGCTTGCACCACACAGCTTCTCGAGCAAGGCGCTTCAACTTTCCAAGCCATGGAGATGGCCCAGGCCATGGTGGCCGAAGGAGGCCGAACGCTCCTACCATCACAGCCCCGCAGTAGCTTTGCTGCATTCGTACAAGTCTCTGGAGCCCCTCCGCCCAAACCCCTCAACCAGATGCTGCTGCACAGCATATCTACTCTTCGTGCCTTTCCCACGCTCCCTGTGCTGTCTTCTGGGCGATCCCTGCAGTTTGTTGTGGCAGTTACCATTGCCAGGCTCTTTGAAGCGCTTCTCTCACAGGTTGTTGCCCATGTCCACCCAGACCCAGAAGCGGCAGCACCCAATGGCATCGTTCTACCACCCCTCATCTCTAGGCGTGAACCCAACGCACCTGCAATGGATACACTGGAGCCCGGAGCGCTGCAAGTACTTGCAGCAGCGGCCATCTGTGTTCAGAGTCTCTCAACTGAGCTAATCCCTTCTGTTTTGTGGTTGGTCACAAATGCCTTTGGGGCGTATCGGGATGCGGCATGGAGCACTGCCGCCATCCCCCACCTGACATCCATCGCATGCTTGTTCAAGGCCATCGAGTCACTGCTGCAGCAAGGTCCATCTGGGTTGTGTTCATCCACGCCACAACATCGCCACGAATACGTCCAAGTTTTGCTATCTTGCACTCTCCAGCGGTGCTCGCTGCAGCAGATGTCCACAGATGCAGAGGAGCCTGAAACAGCCCTGCAATGGGCTATTGCGATAGCCCGCGACTCCACGCAGCGCCCGCAGCGAATGCACGCGATTGTGCCATATCTCCTGCCCCTACTGGACGCTACATGTGCAGTGGAAGCTGACTGCATGGCATCCATGGTTGAGGCAGGGACATGGAAGATAGATGCAGTTGCAGCTGTACGAAAGCTTCAGCATGTGCGGCAGCATGTTGCGGCTGTCTCTCAGAGTCCTGTCATGTCCACCTGCGAATCATCCTTTGGGGCACAGCTGCCCTGCTTAATCTTCCTGGTGCAGCACATGCAAGCACTCTGGGCGCTGCATCGTGGCCATCTGCAATCTCTGCTGGCAGAAGCAGGAATGCAAAGGCTTGAAGGCGCATTGGAGCATGCTGGTGAGGCACTCGAGCTGCAGCTGCATGCTCCAGAGGCCCACCTACTTCGCACTTGTGGTGGCACAATGCCGCTGCCTGCAGGTTCAGCTGTGTGCGACTCTTGGGTGGAGATATCCAAGCTGGCTGCCGCGTGTTCGGGTCTGCATGCATGCTCAGCAGAGCAGATCATGCAAGTACTGGGCAGGGCTGGCCTGCACCTGCACTTTGAAGACGAATTAGAAGCTTTGGAGCAGGGTGCAGACAGTCCAGACCGCAATGGGGCTTATTTGAAGGCAGCAGCAAAGCTTGCCTGTAGTGCCCGTGTTCGGGACATGTTAGTGGAGGGTGCTGCGCTGTGTGCGGCTGCCACCATTCAAGAGGACTCCGATCGCACTGCTTCTGATTCAAGCGCCTTTGTCCATTCGGTTCTGGCGCAATCCCGTGAGGCAGCCTCTTCACTAGTGCAGGCCACTGCTGACATGCCCGACCAATCAGCATCCCGAGCCGGAATTCTGCCACGAGGTCCTGTTTCCTGCGAAGCGCTGCTGCCGGAGCACCTGGCCCTGCCAGCCGGATGTGGTGCCCAGCGGGTTCTGTCGCAGCTGGAAACCCTCGTGCACGCACCGGCTGTGCTGTCCTGCTTAACACACATCACTGCTGTGTCAGTGATGGGAGTGCATGGCGACCTTTCTGCTGTACTTCAGCAGCTGCAGACTGTTCTTAGCAGGTCTACCTGCAGCCATCCTCTCCTCGCATCCATGGCCCGCGTGCTCACATGGTGTCATGAGCAGGAGCTGTCTCCTGCCCCTGACGTCCAGCATGCCGCATGGAGATTCTGGCACGCCACGGCATCTACCCTGCATGCCCCCCTTCCAGATGCGGCCCCCGTCGCGATGGGGTCAGCCCTACCGCGGCGCCACGCAGACCTGCTCGCTGCCTCCGCCTGTCCTCAGCGGCGGCTCACCGTAAGCATGCACCTCTCTCCTGTGCTCCCGCTGTGCTTGCAGCACATCCTGGCGCCCACAGGCATGGCGATGAAAGACCTGCCTATGCATCGTGCTGCCCTCGCCCACGCGCTGCGCTCAATACTAAGCCTGTCCATTTGCCGCGCCCGTATGCCTTCTCCAGCAATGCAAGAGCTTGCCCGAATCACGGTGTTGGTCGCTCACACCCTCTCTGTCTACCACGAGTTATGCGGCCTAGCCGTTGTCAAGCTCTCAGAAGCCCTCTGCGGAGTCGTAGCTGCGCTCCATGAAATCCCAGGGGCTACTCTTTTCCATGCCAGTGAGCGATGCTCCCAGGTGGCTGTAGCAGCAATGGCAGCGCTGAACGCCACGGTCGTCCCCGCACTGCGTGGATGTAGCCAGTGCCTACCGTTGCTTCTGCAGTGCATTGCAGTCACCGTAACTGTTGCTACCGGCGCAAGCACCTGTGAAAATGTATGGGATGTCTCACCACAGCTGCTCGCCCGAATTGGCCATGCTGCTGTGCATCTGTCTACCTGGCGGGCGCAGCTGCTGCTGCCCCCGCCCGGACTTGATCCGGCGATGGTGTCGGTGGAGCGGCAACGCCACATCCTGCATGTGCAGCGCACTGTGACGGAACCGACTCGCAGCGTGGCATGCATGGCGCAGATGATGCCACTCCTCCCGGACCAGTCTGCGGTCATCGCGCAGGCTGAAGCCAGGGCACAAGCTGTTGAGGTTGAGAGTGCGGAACTTGAGCGAGCTCGTGTGCCACGGCCATTGCCGCCGCAGTATGACGCGGTTGTAGCAGAAGCGGAGCGCTGCTTTCACGGCCTGCTGCAGAGTGCGTGCAGTATCGTAGACTCGATGCTGACCCAAACCGGCGAACTCAAACATACCGTGGTTGCACGGCAGGTGCTAATGCAGGGCTACAATGCTGCTGAGGCTATCTCCGGGTGGAGTAGCAGCGTGTCTGAGCGGTTTCCGCTGTACGCTGATCAGCTGTCGCCGTTTGTGCTGGCGGTTTTGGACATCCAACACGGCCTGGCCATCACCTGTGTGGCACTGGAGCAACATATCGCAGCACATCAGCTGCCCAGCATTGCCACGGGCGTTTTGCTGCGCTCATGCCTGGCCTTCCCGCTAAGCTCGCCATACACGAGAGATAAGTCCGCCCTGCTACCGCTGCTGGAAACAGCAGTGGCCAGCTCTGCGGTGGAATTGGCGGCGCATATAAAGCAGGTGACAATCGAGTGCTTGCAGCAGATCGATGGGGTGCCCGAGCATGGGCTGCAGATGCTGCCCGCAACACTGGATGTGCGGCAAGAGCTGAGGGCGCAACTGCTCATCCTGCGTGTGTGCGCGCTGCATGCGGGTGCGCCGGGCATGGAGAGCGCCATCCTCCTGACTGTGCAAGGTGCGTTACAGACGGTGATCGAGCTGTGGCGGACTGGCAATGAGCTCCGCGAGGAGCTGCAGCGGCGGGAGGAGTCCCTTTTCAAGACGAAACATGAAAGGTGTGCCACAGCTTCTTTGTGTAACCTGCTCTGTCTGTTGATGAAGATGACAGTCCAGGCTCACATAGAGGTAGTGCCTGGATGGCTGCTCTTTGTAACCTTCTGAAGAGCCTGTGCATGCTACAGAGTCAATGGTTGTAGGATTGTAATTCGCACAGATGAAGAGGAGCTTGTGGAACAGTCAGCGCTTGCTCTGCAGCAGCGCACGTCCCTGTTTGGAGACCTTCTAGGTGAAGACCTTGAGGGTTCAGACCCTGCAGCAGGCCCAGGCGCTGATGAGGACACGGCATCAGCTGTGGCAAGGCAGCTCTCGGTCTGCAACCACCTTGTCCGTGTGGCGTTGCCTGGTGGACAACACTATCCATGCTGTTTATGCCAGTTGTACCACCATGCCTGCTAAACCTGTGGCCCTTGCAGGATATTCTTGATGATTCTTCGGCACAACACGCGTTGGTTGCAGCACATGCCGAAGTCATCAAGCAGCTCTTCGCCTCCTGCGGCTTGCAACACCTGCATTCGTCGTCTTGGACTTCTGGCATGGACCCCGCAGAGCCCTATGCAACAGCTATTGCAGGCATGCTCTCGTGCACTGCAAACCAGGTGCTCGAGTCAAGTGGTGGTCATATGGCTGCTGATCTTACCCAAGCTGCTGTGGGTGGAGCTGTCAGACAGCTTGTCTCGAGCATCGCCTCACTGTATCCACACCGCTCTTCAGCAAGTGCCAAGGCAATTGTTGATGTCATGTCGCCTTGCCTGGAGGAAAAGTCCCTGGCTGTGGCCACTGTCTCAAAGCTGCAGCGCCGCACCTCGCAGCTGCTGGATCGCTTTCCAGGGCAACCACTGCTCGAGCAATTCCATAAGATTTGCCAACGGATGCTCGGTGCGGTCCCCCTAGTGCATGCTGCCCCCGTGCTTGTCATGAGCAGGTTGAGACCATTACATGTCCTAGCATTGTATCAGTGGAGTTGAGTGATGATGAAATGACAGCCGACTTCCTTCTGATTTCCATGAGGATTCTGTCTATCTACATCCTGACAGCTCCACTGCCATATCTCCAGCCTGTCACACTTGTGTCTGAACGCGAACAATTGTTGTGATGCATGCTTTGTCATGTCAGCATGTGTGTGCTGGATTGAAATACAAGTGGCATGTGTATGCAGGCATGCCATTGGCTGCGCCCCTGAAGGAGGCAATGGTCGGCATGGAGCTTCTTGTCACACGAGTGCAGGATTGGCAGAACCACAATGCCAGTGTGCGGGAGCAGACAAGCCTCGCAGAGCACCTGGCACCCCTAGCAGCCCTCTGTGCCCGGTGGCGCCAGATGGAGCTGGCTTCTTGGTCGCTGCTGGTGGAGCAGGCTGTTGACCGCGAGCGTCAGGGCGCCATGGTGCACTGGTTCCACCTAATGGGGCTCATTCTTGCTGCCAAGAATGGCGCAGCTCCTGAGGTAGCACAGGTGCTAGCAGTGGTGGAGCAGTATGTGCAGAGTGCTCCGATCGGACAGTTCGAGACCCGGCTGCAGCTGCTTGGTCTCTGTGCAGCACACTGTGCAGTGATGGCTCACTCCGGCAGGCTTGCCTTTGCCCCACTGCAACGCTGCCTGGAGAACGTGTCTGCATACTACGCCCTCCATCTACCGGCTGTGCGTGAGGCACTCCAAAGAGGACTGGAGCCTGTGATGAAGGAGATGAAGGTAAGTCTGTCTCCTTAACTGCTGGATTAGCTGATGTGCCTCGTTCGTGTTGGTCGCACATTCCTCGGCGATGGGCTGAGTGACAGCATGCCAGTCATAACAGCGACATGCGGCCATGTTGACCTGGATGGCTGGACTATGACAGCGTCACCCTTGTTGCAGGACTTTGTCACCCTGCAGAAATGGGAGCACCAGGGCACAGAAGACCTGAAACTCAACATTGAGAAAAGTCAACGAAAGCTTACCAAATGCCGCCGGCAGGCTGAGGCTGCGGTTCGTGAGTTGGTAACTCCTGTGTTTTCACGACTGGCCAGGACACTAGGAATTGACCATGTGAAGGCAGTTGCTGTGGCTGTAGCTGAGGACGTTGAGCCCGTGCAACCACTCCTTCAAAGCAACGTTGCAGAGCCTCACAAGCGAACCACCCATGATGGCCCACGGCCTGTCCAGGATGCAGGTGATGTGAGGTACTTGAGAGACACCATAGTTCCGTCTGTGGCCGCGTGGATCCGGGAGGCATGCTCAAGCCTGCCTGGTGCGCCACTAAACATCTGAGTCGTTGCTCTGTATGTGAATAGGATACTCTATATGTGAGTTTCAACGTATCTGGTGCCCCTCAAATTATTGGTCTCAGATCTATGAGGAGTGGCTTGATACTGTTTGAGGCAGAGTGCATGGGGCTGATGATGATAACACTTTCTCCACCAGACACATAATGATGATTAAACCTTCAGAATCTCGTTAATGTTGAAGCCCCATCTGCCTAATCATTGACTTCGAGATTCAAGATTCTGGCGCTTCACACGGGTCACTAGCCTTGGCTGAGTCTTCCTGATGCTGACCGACCACATGCATGTTCGTGTGACATCACATGTTTGATTACAGTGACTGAAGAACCTCAAGAACCAGTTTCGATGCTCGACGTCATGGATAAGTCGGCCCTCATCAACCAGGACTTACATGCTATTCTCATCCGTCTATCCAAGCGTGTCGGGCATCCAACCAGAGCATCTGGCGGCTCGTCAGACCCGCATCTACATGATCTCCTGTCTGCAGTGGGCTCCACTGCAGGAATTGTGTTGGACCAGAGCTTCTCCATGGCCGTAGGAGTGCGTGATGTTTGGGCCAGAGATGGCCAGAAAGGTGCTCGGGCCATGAGAAAGAAGGACCTTGTGGATAACATAAAGTCTCTACTTGAGTTAGGTTGGATCCTGCCTCCCATGGATTTGGCTCATCCTGAGCCTCAGGTGCATGATGTCTGCAAATCACTCGAGGCCTTGGAGATGATTGATTCATGTCTGTAGGTGTCTCTCCATCGCGCGCAGCTGTGCCGCCTCGGGAGCGAACACCTGAGGCCTGGTTCCTGTCTGAGCAGCAAGAGATGATGCCTGGTTTGGCTTC
Source organism: Ulva armoricana (assembly GCA_032360965.1). Classification (NCBI taxonomy): domain Eukaryota; kingdom Viridiplantae; phylum Chlorophyta; class Ulvophyceae; order Ulvales; family Ulvaceae; genus Ulva; species Ulva armoricana. Next base: position 373,203 of record JAUMHO010000010.1, read on the forward strand.
CGGCACAACCCCAAATGCAGCAGTGCAGCTACCAGACTACATCACAGCACCCTTACAACACACGTGGTCCGGCGCCTGCTTGAAGTTCCAGAAGACCTTTGCCGCAGTGCATATGCTGAGGGATGCAGTTCGGGACAGCATGCATGCTGACATAAGCCAGCACGAGGCTGCACGGATGACCGCAGTGGCTGAGCACATTCTGTACATCATGCGGCAACAGCAGCGTGCAGCATACACCAGCTGTAGGCAGATCTGTGCTATGGAAGGCTTGTGCCAACTGCTCGTTGACACCGTAGCTTCTCGCTGCGAGTCCTTCGACAACGCCGACTGCAGGTCTGCTCACATCTGAGTGTGCTATGAAACGCACAGAGCCATGTGCATTACCCACAGAGACCAGCAGATGCCTCGCCGCATGAGGCAGCAGCATATACTTGTTGATGTATATTAAAGGGATCAAGAATATGCATGGTCCTCCAAAGCAGGGGAACTGTGTGACTGGTGTGCATGCTTGTCAGCCATGCGCTACATCCGGACTCTTGTGCATAACATTCTGTAATATGTCACATAATCTGTGTGTGTATTTGGCAGCCCAATTGTCTGCTGGTTATCTCGCATTGTTGGGATCAGTACTGCAGTGACTAAGTTGATCCAGGATCCATAATTTGGACCTGGTGTGCAGGAAGTTAATGGACACGGTTGCGCATAGCATATATGAAGCAGTGGCTTTCTGTCGCCAAGTGCAGCTGCTGCAGCCACCCGCAGAGGCTATGCTGACGCCTGCGCTGATGTCTACCTTCAACATGGCCAACAAGGCAGTAGCAGCCACTCTCGAGCGCCTTGAGGGGGCCAGCAAGGTCCTGAAGGACGCCACTGCCGTCGCTATACCACCTGCCAGTGTTCGAGCTGAAGTCGTTTACACGTTCATTGCAGATCAGGCTCCTCTAGTGTTCACACCAGCCCTGATGGGGGCAATAGCTCATGCCTGCAAGGTTCTGCAAGATACTAGCGACCTTGTGCTAAGCAGTGGACGTGTGGTGTTGGCACGGGCTGATGCTCCTGAGCACGTGGGGCAGGTGACTGTGGCAGATGTGTATCCTTCCTGGCGCCGCTTGCAAGCTATGCTCAGCTCTGCTGCCTCGGAGCTCTCCCGCCTGCGCCAGGAGCTCCCAGACTTGCCGCAGGTGTTGCGGGGCAGCAGGGGTTCTGACGTCAGCACTGCTGCGGTTGGCCGTGCAGAGCTGTCTCCTGAGCAGCAAGTGGAGCTCGCCCAGGCTGCACAGGAGGCAGTGAAGGAGGCACTGATATGGGCGCAAGCCACAAAGAAACAGCCCTGCGAAGGGGAGCTTGGCTCAGGGCTGATGCTGTGGGAGGCAGTCAAAGTCTGTCAAACGTTTTTGCAGTCTGCCTGTGCTAGCCGACTGTGTACTGCGCTTCAGGCGTGTGTCAGAGGTGCATCCCGAGCTTCAGCCCTGGACTTTGGGAAACTGGCAGTGGTCCGCTCGAAGCTGCTGGCGGTGGTGGGATGCGGTAGAGCAGTCTTGGCCGGGATGCGTGCCTGTCTTGCTCATGTCGTGCTGCTCCATGCTGCAACGGGGCATCTGGCTCTTACAGCGACGTCTGTGTTCCTGGCCTATGTTCGGGAAGGCCTGGGAGAGGGCGAAGGTGAGTTAGAAGATGGTGATGGTGGTGAGGGAACAGGTGTGGCCATACTGCAAGTGTCCAAATGCAGCTTGGCTTGTGTCCACTTGTGTGCGGTTAAAATGATGTGCTGTGTTGGTTTTGCTTGCGTGTGAGGCTAGCTGGTGGTGGACAGTGATGAACGGAAAACAAGCTCAACAGATCTGAATGAGCCCAGCTCTTGATGACAACTTTTCCCTCTGTGCTGAATCCACATGGTTGAGAGTCTCATCAGCATGCAGTGGCGCTGTGCCTCAGGAAATTTTTTTGTATATTATCTGGCAAACACATCCGACAAAACAAATTGATGTTGCAGGAACATTCAAAGAGGAGGATGGGGTAGGACTCGGCGATGGTGACACAACCAATGCAAATGATGTCAGCAATCAGATTGAGAACGAGGATCAGATCATAGGCGCCCAGCAGCAACAGCAGGATGATGGTGATGATGATACTCTAGACAAGCAGGATGACGGTAGACCTGAAGATGGGGAAGAAGAACATCAAGGAATTGAGATGCAGCAAGACTTTGACGGAACTTTAGACGACATTCCCAAAGATACAGAGACCGGTCCCAGTGATGAGGAGGTGTGGTGCACAACATTCTGTCGTGTCAATTAATATTTTCATGTTGTGTAGTGAACTAGCTGTAGCTATGAATTTCTGAGCGCGTGTGTCTACTCATCCTGTTTGGATTGCTGTGGGCTGTTGGAACATTGTGTGCCAGTCAACATATTCTTGATGCATTTGCAAGACCCATATTTCAATATCAAAGACAGTGTAGGATGTTGAGCCAGAGATGGACAAAGAGATGGGCGATGCGGGGGAGGCAGCGGACGTGCTCGATGAAAAGATGTGGCTGGGAGATGAGGGTGATGCCAATGAGAAACATGAGGAACACAACAAGGTGGGTATGGCAGACAGAGCTGAGGCGGAGGATGGTGACACATCTTCTCGCAAGATGGTTGCTGGAGGGAAGGATGAAGAAGGTGAGCAGGAGGAGGCTCCTGATGAGAAACAGCGAGAGATCAAGCCTAATGAGGTAGATTCCTCTGTATATGAACTGGGTTGTATTGCAGTGTCAGATATGTACCTCATACATGATGGCGTGATGAATTTTGATACCATTGTGCCACCTTGGTCAATACGTGATACTTCTGGATCCAAGCAGTCACCGCATTGCGGGTCAGCGTCTGTAGGTGGGTGAGGACGAGGGATCGCTAGATGAAGGTGAAGGAGATGATGTGGGCGAGGTGGATGCAGACGAAGTTGCTGAGCAGATGGCAGCAGATGACTTTGTGCAACCCCAAGCCCGGCAGCCAGAAATGGACTTGCCAGATGAACTGAACCTGGATGAATCTGGAAGTGATATGGATGAGGGGGATATTCAGTCAGAGGGGGCACAGGCTTCAGAACCAGATGCAGATGTAGTGCCTGAAGCCATGGATGCTGGTGAGCTCCTCCACCGGCGTGGATTCTTTATACCTGGAATGCTTCTTTGCCCGCGGTCAGTGCCAAGCGCTTCACAATTGGTTTCATCACAGCACTCGGGCACCCAGCGGTACAAACAGTTGGCTTATGGAACAGTGTGGGTGCAGACGATGCACAAGCACATGGAGATGAAAACCCGGAGAGTGTGGGTCGTGAAGAGTGTAACAAGGATGGCGACAACGAACTTGACGATGTGGACATAGCAGATGATAGTCCGGCTGCTGTTGATGATGAGTCGGACCAGGACCAGGCTAATGCAACTCATGTGCAACAACCGCAGCCTAACCCGACTGTGGCAGCTGGTCCTGATAACGATGCTCATGCTGGACCACAGGGTGCACAGGGTGCCTCTGCAATGGACACAGGTCAACAACTTGGTATGCCCTTGAAATATTCAACGACACATGGCTGAGCACAAGGCACTATTAGGAATGCCCTGCGCACCATGGCACAGGGCATGTCTCCAAGCATGGTCTGCCATCTGACTGTGATGTGTTTGTTACACATTTTGGTATTCCATAACGCGATGCTGAATCGCTGGTTATTTATTTAAGCGCATGACATTCTTGTAGGGGTGACAGGGGCATCTACAACGGAGCTGAAAGAATTGCTTAGGCACATTTCAGCAGCTGAAGTTCCGCAGCCCAAGGCAGGCGGGGCGCCAGATTCTGCTCAGGAACAAGGGGATGGGGCCCTGGATGCTGCTGCCCAGACGCGGGGGACAGAAAACCTTCAACACACCCAAAATGCTTCTGAGGTGCCACAACAAAAGCGAGACGCGAACCCTATGCGAAACTTGGGCAGTGCACAAGAGCAGTGGCGCCGTGATTTCGAGGTAGTCCAGGATGCAGAAGAACAAGAGAACACATCTGCGTGTGCAGCCGAGGAGGAGGCTGCCAGTGGCGCTCAGTTTGAGTTTGCACCAGGTGAGGATGAGACTGTAAGGCAGCAGGCGCTTGCAAGTGCAACGCAGGAGCAGGCAGAGCAGCAGACAGCAGAGACCGGCCAGGCTCTGGAGGAGGTGGAAGCAGGGCATGCTGACATGGAGCAGGAGGAGCATGGCGGAAGTGAAGATGCCAGTGGTTCTGAGGCGCCTGGTGATGCAGGAAACTCAGCTGGGGCGCTTCTGGGTTCAATGACTCATCCACCCGAAGTACAGCGTGGTGATGATGCGAAAGATCAGACAATGGAGGACGCCATGCACGTGTCAAGATTGTTAGACCAACCAGATGTTGGTGGCTTCGTTTCAGTTGATAAGCCTCTACTGGAAGTTGCAGATGCAGATATGCTCGATGTCCCGCTGCAAAAGTTAATTGGGCATGAACAAGCGGCTAGGAACGAGCAAGATGATGTTGTGAGAGGTTTCGAGTTGTGGCGCCAATGCACGGCAGCAACTGCGGCACTGACTGGCGAGCTTGTAGAGCAGTTGCGATTAGTACTAGAGCCTACTCTGGCCAGCCGCCTGTCCGGAGAGTTCAAGACCGGCAAGCGCCTGAACATGAAGAAAGTCATTGCATACATTGCAAGCAACTTTCGCCGTGATAAGATCTGGATGCGGCGCACAAGCCCCGACAAGCGTGACTACCAGGTACTGCTGGCTATCGATGAGACCAAGTCCATGCAGGTGAGCTCTGTCTTCTTCATAGCTATATATGCTGCTACAGACAAGTAGATTTTGTGTGTTGCACGCAAAATGGTACCTCACCACCTTGTATCTGACCTGGATACAACTATGTTGTGCTTATTTGATGTTTGTGCAGGAGAACCAGTGTGCAACATATGCGCTCCAGGCGCTGACGCTGCTAACGAGTGCTCTTTCCAGGCTGGAGATTGGAACACTGGGAGTGGCAGCATTTGGAGGCACTGCAGGCACCCGGTTGCTGCATGAGCTTGGCAACCCTTGGACGGAAACATCTGCTGCTGCAGCTCTGGGTGCACTCCGCTTTGAAGCGGATAATACATTGCGTGAGACTCCCTTGCTGGATCTACTGCGCACAGTTGGCGATATCTTTGAGACTCAGCGGCACCTTGTTGCCGGCAGAGCTGGCATGTCATTGCCATCTCAGCTGCTGCTGATTATCGCTGACGGGCACTTTCATGAGCGGTCAGCATTGCAGCGAGCGGTCAGGCAAGCATCAGGCGACACATCTGGCGATGGACCGTTAATTGTGTTTATTATTCTGGATGCTGCAGCAGAAAGCGTGTTGGATTTGCAGCAGGTGACTTTCGAAAACGGGATGCCAACGTTTCATAAATATTTAGAGGGATTCCCCTTTCCGTATTACATTGTTTTGCGCGACATTGACCATCTGCCACACCTACTTGCAGATTTACTTCGCCAATGGTTACATATGTGCAATCGATGATTTAATTTGTAAAGTGCACATGATGTACATTGAAATTTTTTACATTCTATACGAGCGTAATGTCTAATCTGCAAAATATACAACTGATCTTTCATCTGCTCGCTAGTAACATCCCCTTATGTTACAGTTTTATCCAATCACTACATGCACTTCTATTCAACTGGAGCATGAATCAAGAACAAAGTACCTGTACCACACTTTGTCAGTCACCACCACCTTTTACGTCTTCTTCATCACTCGTCTCATCAAGGCTTCCGATCAACGCTGCCAGGGCGCATGGCTTGAAGCAAGTGCAAATGGTCTTGTTCAAAGCTGTGTCATCTGCTTCAAAAGCACCCTTCATTTCCACTGCATCTTGCAGGTGGGTTTTAATGCCATCATCTCGTGCAGCAGTGGCCTTCATCATGTCATGCAAACGGCTGTCCACAGTGTCTGCAATAACGATCACATCAATATGCAGCACAACACCATTCAGATATTGTGCACAGGCTCACGCGGCACAGTGAGCACGTGCACACCTTCAGCAAGATATCGAATGACCTTGATTGGTCCTTTCTGTCCCATGCGGTGTGCCCGGCTGATTGCCTGCTCCTCCCACACTGGATTCCAGCTTGCTCTGGATAACAACAATATCATTTAATGATTTCACCTAGCATATGGTCATGCTGAAACCGGCAAACCATCATGAAGCGCACTCGAGAATCATGATGTGCGTTGCAATGGTCAAGTTGAGGCCCACTGCACCACACTGCTTGTTAAGCAGGAACACAGGCACACTCTCATCCTCTTTGAAGGCATCCAGAGCATCCATTCGCTTCTTCAGAGACATATTTCCCATCAGAGATCTGCATGGATTCTAGCAGAGGTTTAGCGGCATGACTTCTTGGTATGGTCTTACACCATTGACACACAATCAGGAAACATACGCATATTGTATATCTTCATTATTAAGGAACGATTTGATGCGCTTGAATGAAAGCGCAAAGTTAGAATAAATTATGATTTTTGGGAAACGATTCAACTCATCCATGCCTGCTTCCATGATTTTCTTCACGTCATCCACAACGGTGTCAATCTGTAGGTTCCGGCCCAGGTGTGAAAAAAGAGATGGTGGCCTGTTGGTTGTTGAACAAGCCAGTTCGACAGGAACAGTTGTGCAATGTGACGTTGGCAGGGATTTTGCATGATGCAGAACAGCTGCACAATCTATACATCACATGGCAGTTCCGCATAACAAACTTGCATCTACTTCCCAATTGTAGGTTTGCTACACAAATGAAGAAGCGTTTACTAGAAGGCAGTGACAGAACCTTGCTGGTGACGTTGACGCCTGTATACTTGGTGGCCAAGATTCGTTCTTTCTTTTCCTTCCATGCTTGGTGGTCGAAAGGGGGATCGTCCTTTTTCCTGCGTGGCTTTTTCAATTCGAGTGGCTCGCCAACCACAAGATTCTCGACATCCTGCACAAATCACACAAGCTGTGATGCGGCCCATGATCCGGACATGAACTGACACGCACCAGGAGCTGCCATGACAATCCCCTCACGCAGACACTCCATGCATCCTGCGGCACACCGTGTTGATGCCGGACTCTACCGTCCCACGAAAGTACATGGAGTGCGCCCCGGACAGAGTCTTCCGCAGTGGATCAACAACATCGCGCAGGATATTGTAGCTGGTTTCTTTCTTTGTGGTTTTGCGAGCTTTCTTTTGATTTTTCTTGCGCTGGTCAAACTCATCCTCCTCCTCATCATCCTCTTCTTCTTCAGGCTCGAAATGGACTCCATCCTCAGCTGCATACTCTGCCTGCTTCTGCAGCACCCAACTGTATTCCACTTTTGGGCTGTCCTCGATCAAACGCTCTCTCACCTACAGCGATACCACACGTGACCCACTGATATAGGTACACATTTACATAGGCTGTGGCACCTAAAGCAAGTGACTGCAAGACAAGTTCATGAGAAGCACACCATCCCATGCAGTGTCCGGTCTTCGTCTGTCAAGGTCACTCGTCTGACCTCCTCATACAGAGGTGGCAGCTTTAGGCATTCCTTCCCCTGCAGCACGGTTACAGCGATGCAAAGCTATCTCAAGAGAGCTGCACTGTTGCAACATAATGTAACCAGGTTGTCACGTTTTTGAATACTGCACTATAAGGATGACATGCTCTGCAGCAAGCAATGGCATGCTGGCTAACATCGTTATGTATTGGCTTACTGAGGCAGCAGACCTTGATGAAGCCTTGCTTGTCATAGCGGATCGCAACGGAACTCACAAAGAGAACCAGTGTGGCATTGTGAAGGTGCTCTGCAGTGCCCATTCCAGCGGATAGTGCACAGAAGATACGGTCCAGGCTGCCCACTTGTCGGTAAGAGCGCAGTGGAGTGCCTGTCAGACACCAGTGACCTTGCACAGCCGGGATGGAGGCCAGCATCTGCATCAACGATGTCTCCCGCTGGGCATTGTTGATGCCCATGGCCACATTGCAAGAGCCTGAGAGCTGGTGCGCCTCATCAGCGATGACACGTCGCCAGTCGATCGCCCGCAGCATATCGATGTCTTTTGGAACCATACCCGGCGATATGATGACCCAGTCGTATGATGCCAGCCTGCGTACTACGCTTTGATATTACCGCACATCCTAGCATCTTGGAAAAAGAATCGGACACAATGTAGTGTGCCACGTGCAAAAGCGGAATATGCAGAGGTTCCTGATCCCGGTATGAAAACCTTATGCATATGTTCATAATAACATGCGTTGTGCAAACACAGTGACCGACAGAAGAGAAGTATCTGATTCAACTCACCGTTTGAGGCCTTCAACAGAAGACATGAACTCACGCCTCTCCTTAATGCCCTCAAGAACACAAACTGAGTGGTTCTGCTTGGTGTGCTCGTTGATCATTGAACTCCACTGCACCAACAGGCAGTGAATATTGTATCCCCCCCCTCACCCATGCATCAGTCACGCACAGCTGAAGTTGAGGAATCAAGGCAGTATGCACACCTGGCCAAGAAGCGTACGCGGTGCTACAACCAGGTTTCCACGGCCTGTGAATCTCACAGTGCCATCAGGGACAATTGAACGCTTCGGGTCATGTATTTGCATGAAGCCAGTATACATCTCAACCTCCTTCTGGGTGTCCTCGTCCTTTCCAACCAGAACGGTTGTGTGCTTCTTCAGCTGTGAGTCTGTCCACTCTGTATGCCTGATAGGGTCTTGTGGAATCAGGTGCTGTTCCAGGCTGTGTGCCTGCAAGGTAGACTTTTAAATTTAATCAAGCGGACAAGGCAGCTATGTACTGTCTCTGCTTTTTAATGCACACAATACAGGGCACCATCCCCAAAACATGGTATTCGGCATTCAACCTGTGATCTGAGGAGCGCACCGCCAGCATCACAGGAGTCTTGCCCATGCCCATGTCCAGTGCCAGCATTCCCCCTTTTGATTTGGATCCTGCATGTCAAATTTTATACCATGTACAAACCTGTGGCCTGCAGCAACCGTTCCGAAATCATTATAACGGATGCATACCTGTGAGCTTGAAGCCTTGAGAACATCGTATGGGACAGATTTCTTCCATGGCTTTCTTGTTTGCAAAGTCCCAGCAATGCATCAGATTGGATTCTGTTGCCCACCAGATCGCATTAAAGTGCGGACTAACAAAGCACGTCAGTGAAGGATTACTAGGCAGCGTCAGCCTCCACCAGTAGTGGCGCTGCAGACCCTCCTGGGCGGCTTCCTCCTGCATGCAAGTTATGCATTAGCGCGCACAACGTATGCATGGGGTGGTGTCAAACAGGCCACATTGACATTAGAAAAACTTGGCAATGTTATTACCAGAATTACGATCAAAGGGTGCACAGCAAATCTTGCAAGTAAGCAACCGGGCCAGGAGGGACACAGATCTGCGACAGCTGCCTGCCTTCTGAATTTGAGAAGAATCTGGCACTGATGGGCTACACAGCACCATAAATCCAAAGCATGGATTCATGCATTGGCGACAAAGCTGCAAAGTACAACCCCACAGCGGTATTGTGACCTAAATAGCAGCTGCTCACCTTACGCACAAAGTTTAGAGACGCCAGTTGGTGATCATACAGTTGATGCTTCAGATGAGGAAGCAAGAGCTCTTTAAGATCCTCAGGAACATCATTTTCCATGTTTGAAACCATTCCTAGCAGCTGCTTAAACATGGAGCCTGCACAAAACTGGAGTTTTCTTCACTTTGGTTCAACAGGTGATGCAAAACCTGATGCTACCTTGCTGGCATTAAGCTGCCATGCTGCATGAGATTCAATCCATCTGTGCTATGTGTGATTACATGTTCCAGGAGGAAGCTAGAGAATGAACTTGTAACCATTACCTTCGACTGGGCTGTTAGCGATGTTTCTGAATGGTCCAGCGTCTTTGTTGGCAGTAGAATCTGCATCTGCACCTGCTTCTTGCAGAGCCTCGACAACTTGTTCATATTCCTGGCTAAACGCCTTAGCACGCAACGCGACGCAAGTTCCCTACAGGTCACACTTGCTAACGACCAGGACTGTTGGGGCAGGGACAACCAGATCAGTAAAAATGCCAGACCCCCCGTTGACATCCGCCATATTACATTTTTGCGAAGGGTGTTAGGAAACAGTGGCCACTGGCCATGCACACTCAGCACAGCAGGCTTGTCAGCAATGAAGAGATGAGAGAGAGCAGGTCACAAGCACTCACCAAACCTAGAGGGCGGCTGGACACTATGCACCAGCGTCAGCAATTCAGAGTGACTTGCAACTGGCGACTGAAAATGAAGCTGCCACATATTCACTCACAGGGGCATGGTACCAAATGCAAGAAAATGTACAACAGCAAGAACAGCTTAATCGGTGCCACAGAAAGGTGCTGCCGGTGCAATGCATCGACTGCCTCAGCTTACCTTGAACTCATCGCAATGCTGAATCAGCTCTAGCACATGGATAGCAGGATCCTGTGATTCTTCTATCAGGCGAATGAACGATGACATGCCCTGCACACAGATAGCTGGCGCATGTTGCATGTCCACCATGCTGTTGAAACATATCGCAGCTGCTAGACTCCAGGAAGCATCAACATACCTCCTCTTTCTTGACAGATACCTGTCCAGCCTCCAGGAACAACTTAAAAGTCATTTGATATCCCTCATGACCATCCTCAGGTGAATCATATGCAGGATCAGGTTCGCGATGGCAGCTTACCAGAACAGTTCCATTTCTGATCTTCAGGCTAGTACGACCATGGCGGTGCCACAGTATCTGGCTCATGATTTTCATGACAGCTTGAGATGTTTCCTACAGCGGATGGGTACCTGGTGCAAGGCACGCTTTCATGACAGCATGCAATTGTCAGGTACTTGAGGAATATGGTGAGACACACATTGGCCTGGCTCCCGACCGGTGCACGCAGTTTCGGCATAGACCGATCCCCTGAGAAAACTGAAAATAGAATTGGTCCTGTCCAAATATTGGAGTCTTTCACCCTTTTGATTCCCGATTTTGACTTCACCTGAATAGGGCATCGGATGGTTCCAAAGTGTGGGAAATCCTGCCAGATTGCCCACAGGCGTTCCAGCACCACATCATCAATCCGAGCAGTACACTTCTGCCTGCAAAGGGATTCCCAGTGACTCCATAAATCACACATGCATGTGACTAAACCTATTACATACACAGTGGTCGCCCGTTGGAACGCAAAAAACGAGCTGTTTCAGCCAAAGCACAACCACAGGTAGGCGTACTTTGCCTTCTTGTCATCAGATCCATCGCCAGCATCTATCATAGTATCTTGAAGGTCTAGTTTGTATGGGATTACACGGAGGATGAAGTCTGTGAAGCAAGATCGCTGCTGAATCGTCCCTTTACTAAGAACGTGATGCATGATGCTTTTGATGTGATTCAGCAGGGCCTCCAACCGTGTTTTCCATGAATGCTCATCCTTCATTATCCGTTTGATCTCCTGGCCAACGTGGCCCAGTATGTTGCGCACGTTCCTTGCCTGATGTTTTTTGCTGGTTTTTGGTGGCCTGCAGCATATCATCGCCTACCCATCAAGTGTACCGACCGTCACGAGCCTTAAGCTTGCTTGGCGATTGCTGTGGTACAGCCACACAAAATGTATATGCTGCAGCACTCTTGCAAGTTACGGACAAGAGCTTGGACCGCACGCTTTGACACCTAGTCGCTTCGCTGCATATGTTGAGCAGTCAGAAGACATGTCTTCAAGAAAGCAACTGAAGCCTGCCATGGCTTTCTCAAGATAGAAAAAAGCAGCTTCTTTGTCTGGAGGGAGCTCCACAGCGTCCATTGGTCTCAGTTCGACCCCGTCAGAGCAATCGGGAGCCGTGTTGATGTCTTCTTCCACCTCAGCCTCAACATCGCTTTCTCCTTGGAGACCATCTTCAGCCGCTACGTTCTCATCATAGTCTCCCACATCCATATCATCATTTTCATCATTGTCTGCCATGCCTGGGGTTTCCATTCTAGCTGCATTGTGGGCATGACCTTCGATACCTGCGATGTCATCCGGAACGATACCGGCAGGTACGGGACCGCCGTCAAGTCCGACATCCTCGCGGTCAGGCATGCACTTGCGAGCAACTGCTTTCAACTTGGCGATATCTGGCTTGACTTCTGCTGCGCTGTTTGGATTGGAATTTTCGCCTGTTCCATCCGTCTCAAAATTGGGATCAGTTCTGCACAGGCCAACGCTAACGCCAATGGTACGAACCTGAGCATATGTAGACCAAAATTCACATACGTACATGATAATCATAATCACAGTAGCAAGTTACGATCAAAACTGCTGCGAGGCAACGTCAGTACAGTACATTGGAACGCGCCAAGTTCAAATTTCGCGCCACACGGGCTTCTAACAAGCATTGGTAACCGGGAAACAAAATCACATCTCTAACGATTAGCCGTACGAGCTGATCTACCAGATGTCGCCTATCAGAGGTCGCAAATGCTTAACGATTCAATTCTGCAAGTCCTCGTACTTGACGCGCTTCTGTCCCAACACTCGGGCGGCGATCAAGCTTGCTACTTCCTCAGTCGTGGAAAATAGAACTTCGATTTCCTGCATCACGTTGTGATCGGCGTTGTTCAATGCATTTGGCCCAGGCGACCGTTCATCGCGCTCTTGATCGGAAGCCGCTACCAAAACCCATCATTGGGCACAAGTCCATCATCGAAAACAAGAAAGGGGCACTGGGTCGTGCTCCGACTCCTTCGCACAGGTGCCGGTCGGGGCGATCGTTGATCGAAGCGCACCTCGGCGCCTTCGCAGGCTAGCACATCCGACGCTTCTACGTCATCAAGGACAATCGAAGTTATTTGACCTTCTCCGAGTAGAACTTGAAGCCATGCCACAAGCTGCTCCTTACTGCTGTCTTCGGTGAGCTCATGATGCGACGCACTGCGTTTCAGAGAGACAGAGTCCCCGACACAAGCAGATCCCATGTTGATACGTTCTGTTCAATCCTGTTGCATGAAAGCAAATGCACAAGTAGTATGACAATAACAATCGTCAGCTAGTCTACCTGCGTAACTGTTGTACCTGTGATTGGCATAATTCGAAAGCACAGAAAGCTGTCCGCATGGCGTACCGGCCGGCGTAGTTTAATGTGCGCCGGTATGGGAAGATCGATCTCGGTGTTGATGATTTTGCCAGCATGTTTGAACAATGCGGAAGGTGAACTTACCTCGAAATCTCGAGGCGCTACATGCTGGTTCAAACCGAAGCTGAGCCGTCCCATACCGCATCGCCTGGCCGCCGTATGCGCACCCGGGTTGGCAATTTGATGGAACACGGGTCTATGGCGAAAACTGGAAATGCATGCTTACTGGGAAGACATGGACATGTGTGCCGATTCTCGCACTGGATAGAGTAAAGAGGCCGCGTTAGGTGCCTTGTTAGTCCACGCCAAAGCATAGAGGAAAGCGCTGGCACCGAAAATAAGGCCTGCTCGCTGTGACTGGGCTTGTGCAGGCTGGAGCGAGCATCCTAGCCAGGAATTTGAACTCGGCCAGAGGGCCCAGCATGTCAATTACCGCGGTCCTCAGCATTGTTGGCGGCCTCCTTGTGAACATTTGTTCATTTCTGCTGCCAGGCTACTTTTCATTTAGAAGCTTGGAGTCTCATTCACATGTAGAACCATGGTTCACGTACTGGGTGGTGTTCGCAATGTTCAGTGTCGTTGAGCACTGGTTCTGGTTCTTGTTCAGCAGGATCCCAGGGTACCTTGTGGCAAAGTTTGCATTAGTTTGTTGGCTGCAATTCTCCAACGCACAGGTGTGTGTTTCGACTGCATGGCATGTGCTGTCTGCTTTGCAATGGACTTGGCTCAGAATATGTGCTCTTGTGGTGCAGGGAGCTCAGTTCACGTACCGGCGTCTCTTGCTGCCTGCGCTCAGGCAGCAGCAGCCGGCCATTGACAGGTACCTCGAGATAGGCGAGTCGAGTGTGAGGAAGCAGATGACTCAATTGGTGCGTTCCCTTATGTGCGGTTTCAATAGATGAACCGAGTCCCAGGCTGCGAAAAAATTTATTGATGACAAGAATCGAAACATTTTCTGCTCCCAGCATAGAGACACAATTTTGAGATTTCCCATATGCGTGCCCTGGTCTGCTCGTGCACTGCATCCGTCAGCAACATGTGCAGGGACTTCAGCCTGGTGGTCAGCGAGCGGACCAGGCATCTGGTGTGGACAGCATTTCTCAACCCATTAATCGATTTGGGGCAGGAGCTTCCCAGACAGGTGATATTGAGTCAGCAGGGGTCGGAAAGGTGTCCTGATGTCTCACGTCCAGTATCGCAGTTTTTTTTTCAGTTTGTGTAACAATTCTTGTTGTGGCTATCCACTGAAGATACTCAGTGTAGATTCACATAAGTACTACGCCCAAGGTTGACGTCATCACATTTGCTCTATGCACATCCTGAACTGTCGACTATGGACGTTTCTGTGCATTCAAGGCTTGTTGCAGCAGTTTTAGACACGAATGGTTTTTCAGCCACCAAACATTCGACAGGGCTTTCCACTTAGCGTGCACGTGAAACAACCCAAGTCTGACCGGGAGTCATCAAACATGATGCTGTATTGCAGAGGACCAAGCAGTGTGAACACATGTGCTACAATGTTCCATCCTCAATAAAATCCAGTGTCATTTTACGGCCCGCCTTGCTAAAGGGCATGATATGCGCACCCTTCACTCCAGGCACAGCTTTGACCTGCGAAGAGTAGAAATGAGTGGCACTTCAAGCTGGGACCGCTGCCAAGTTACATCACAAGAGTGTTGACAGGCGTACCTTCTCTATGAAACGTCGATTCCAGTTGGTTCTAAAGTCTAGGAACTCTTTCTTTGCCATCTGTGATTCTGCGGTAGACCATTCCTGCAACAGCGCCCTGGACTGTCCTACACAGAACAAGTTGTTGCGCTATCTGGATTTAGGACAATGAAGGCCTGATACCGTGGTGAACCATGCACACCTTTAACATCAGCACCACAAAGCTGCAGCCAAAAACGAAGATGATTGCGAGATGTCAGCATAGGGATGCCAATAATTATTCTGCATGCTTGGCTGACTCCTCGATGTTCTGCATCATTCATCCATGATTCAAAGTTATCCCAGGCTAACGGAGGCTGCGTTAGGAATGCTGATGCACCAGCTGCTGCCTTTTGCTCTAACCTGGCAGCGTTGGTTTCAATGACTGGATTCCCTGCCGCCCAAAGAGGTGCAGGGGCAACAGTACCTGATGCCTGCAACCTCTTAAGCGTTTGAATGAGCTTTACTGAGTCCGGAAACAATCTGCAGCATTACTGACTCAATTTTGAACAGCACATGTGCAATAACCTGAGACATGAGCAGACAATGGACTCTAGATATTGCTTTGCACACACTCAGTGATGCGGACTAGATGTTGGCTCTACAGCTCAGGTGTCGCACGTTGTCACAGCCGGCACTGTACGGATAGGATGGCTCCCAGAGACACAAAGTATTGCAGAGCTGCCTTTCATACTCGCAATTGTCTCTGTGGCAAAGGCTTCCAATTGTGCATGTCGAGTCAGCTGCATGGTTGCAGAATGTCAAGAAGACCCTGCCTCGTGACATCGCAACGGTTCTCCGACCAGGATAGGCAAAAGCGTCTGATTTTATAGTGTAGGCACCTTGATGAAGGAGGTTCGTACGTTGACAGGCAATGTTTCTACTCGCTTGACACCAGACGCGTCTCCACGTTGAGCGTAACCACTCGGCACAGGCTGACTTGGAGACCTTGTACACCAATGACGCGTTCAGCTATGTGCACCAATGCACATGTCCCAATTTGGACAAAGAGAGTTCACAGACACACGTGGTAACAAGTGCAGGACATACCCAAAAGACTCCAACAAGCCCTTCCATGTTGTAGCCACTGGCAGCTTCGGATGCACTGAATATTGAAAGCTTCCACTGTTGAATAGCTCTGTCTCCAGCGGCGCGGGGCTTCCTCCTATGCTGTGTTCTAGGGTCAGCAAGAAAGACCTGCCATGGGAAGTTTTAATGCATAATTCGCGCCAGTTACGCCTCGAGCTTGCAGGGTGAATAAATCTGTGATGCCGATAGCAAAATCTGTATTGGTAACATTTGTAGCTGTGAGAAGCGATCATGTGGTTTGCCTTGCCCCAGTCTTGAAGTGAAGAACGACGGAAGCAAACACGCACACAGGCCACGATCACGTTGATCTGGTTAGACGCAATCCAGCTGATACTGATTTTAAAGCTACTATAAATGTCTCAGCCTGTCGAGGCATAGACTCGGCCGCATATGAATGTGCAGGACGTCGAATGAATCATCAACTGTTGCTATCCGTTGAAAATAAAAAAAACTCCTGCTAGCGTCCATTGCCCTCCAAACCTTTAGCAAAATGATTTGGAATTGTCTTGTGTACTTAGTCATCGCAACAGTGGCAGTCCTCAAGCCAGTTTCATATACTCGCCTCAGCCATGGCTACACGTGCATTCAGGGCTTGCGCCAGAACGGCAAGCTGAACACGAACAAGCTGCAACTGCCGAAAGTATTACAGTGTTACGCAATCATTTCCCCTGAATCCGCGGCGGTGCTGTCTCCTCTTTCACGTCAACAACCAATGATCTGTGCAGCCTTGGTTCAGGCCCATTGGGGACGCCTAGCGTCGCTTTGATACATTCTGGCCGGCTGCTTACATGTAAGTACTGTTTCTTTATGTTTGTGTTTGGGCCGGTGGCGCAGTGAGGGGCAATCTGCGTCCATACCTGCGTTCGTGGCATCGGGCCATGTCGTACACTGGCATGGCAGCGCAGTAGAAGTAGCACTAGTTGGTAAGCTGCTTGCGCGTCGTATCGGTGATGAGCGGGCTGTAGATCAGGTCGATCACTTCCACAGGGAAACCGGGAGCTGCTCCATGAAGATTAGCACACAGGTTGGAAATGGATCAGTCGTCAGTGGGAGAGGTATGGCGAATGGACAAGGTGCTATTCTATGCTGCTTTCCATGTAGAAACATTGTGGTTGTGAAGAACTTGAGGGCCGGGCATTAGCAACCCGTGACAGCGAACAAGACTTGGTGCAGATGCGCAACAGAACGGGATGACAGCTGCACCATCGGGTACGGTCACCTCACGAGGCACCATGCCTAGTCCATCTGTCTACCTTGTACACAATGGAGAGGTATCTGCAACACCAAGGGTTTCAACCTCCATCCCAGACACATCGCAGCCACCAGGGCTTGATACTCTGGAGGGCTGCAAGCTCCAAGTGGCACAGCTTGCAAGAGATGAAACCCAACTTGAGGCTGAGCTGAAAGATTGTGGTGCGCACATCCTGACATCCAGTGCTGCGACACTGGCAACCTCCAAACAGGTCATCCAGCATTGCCATGGGATGCAGAACTATCTCTTGCTGAATCTCAGAAGCTCAAAATAGCCCTGGAACAGAAGATCACGCACCTTGACCAGCCTTTAAACATTGAAGTCGAGGCTGTAGAATTATCAGATGAAGACATTAGATATCTCACCCTGCTGGCGCCAGATGAAATGGTAGACGCTGCAGCCGAACCCGAGGGCGTGGCTGCAGCTTGCACAGAGCCCGGGTCGGTCCCGGCAGTGATGGAGGGTACAGCGGAATTGATCTCCAAAGACTCGATTTATCGCCTTAACAACAACAAGGATGTTGCTGAGCTCAATCCACTGCAGAGCCAACATCCAGATCCCATCATGTTTACATCAGCTGATTTAGCTTCTCCCCCACGACATTTTGGGGATGTCCCGGTACTGGCTCCGCTTCCTGAAGACAGCAGCGTCGCAGCAATATTAGCATGCAATCGATACCGATCTACTGTCAGTCACGTAAATTCGCTTCAGCGTCTGCCTGCACATGTGCAGCAGGCAGCATTCAGAGCACAGCACTACACGAGTGGTCGCCAGTGGGTCATGATGATCAAACCTCAAGCAGGAGCAGCATGGAGCCTTCCGGGGGTGCAGGAAACCATTGACAGGCATCGTGAGCAAGTTTCAGAACTGTCTGCAGCTTTGCAAGCGACACAGGATGAGCAGAATGCCAGTGCAGACAATCGTGCACGCCAGCTTGCAGTGCAACTTACTTCGATGCAGCCTCAATCGCAAGATTTCTCTGAACATCCTGCGAGCAGTGCTGTCAGGGAGCATCTGCACAACTTTCGGTGCATGATGCCTGCACAACTGAATCAACGAGAGCAGTGGCGAAGGATGCTTGTTGATGGTGGCAGCCTTGTTGAAGACCCAGTAGCGTTGTTGCAGGTATGACCGAGTTCGGTGCACCTGCGCCCGGCAACATTCCAACATCGAGGATTACTCAAATTAACTCCGTGCATGTCTCCAGGATTCACACAGGTGTTGTGCAGGAGAAAAGCTTCACATCACCATGGACCAAGCGTGAGCGTGAATTCATGGATAACATGCTTGGCGAACAAGGCAAAAAGTTTGCAAACGTTGCCAAGCAGGTCGGCACTCGCAGCATTGCTGAATGCATTGACCGGTACTACAAAGTACACTTGCGCGATGAGTTTAAGCCCACGTGGCGGAAAATGGCACGAATCAAGCGCGCGGCAGATGGGAAAAACAAGCGCGAGGAGCACAGCAAAGTCCTTGCACCGGTTTCTAGAGTCCCCGCGCGACAACGGCATTCTGCTTGGACGGGAGGTGCTACACAAGCAGGTCTCTCTGGCAGCGTGCACTGGCCACCCATGAGTGCTTCGCGCTTGACAGCTGCGACCTCTGGGAACGTAGGAGACTTTGGCATGTCACTGGCTGCGCTTGGGGCATTGCCAGAGGCTCGATCACAAGGGCGCCTGCAGGATCGCCGCCGAGGGGCCACAAATGCATCAGACAGCATGCATGGAGCCATTCCCATGCACTTACCACTTCCAAATGAAGGCCTTCAACGTGCCACTCCAGCTACAGCGCCATTCATTAGTGACCGTGTGACAGACTCTTGCTCAGAGCTCCATATGGCTGTCCTGGCCACTGGTATACAGTCAGCAAGCGTCCCGAGGGGCGTGCAAGTAGCCGCAAGTGTACACCTTAACACACCTGGCAATCACGTTGATTCATCCACACACCATGACACAACGGTGTGTCTTCGTATATCTCTTGTCTCTCTATGCATGTGGATGCCTTGATGAAGACATATCATTGTTGATCAGGGTAAGATGCTGTGCAGACTGCAGATGTAGAGACGGTGCCAATGCTGCAAATAGCAACCTTGAGCACACAGGCTGGCTCGGAAGCAGATGTCAATGCTATCAGTCAAAGAAGGCCATGCCTGTCATTCTGTGCACGGGATGCAGCAGCAAACGTTGCGAGTGGCGTTGGCTATAGCCCATCTGGAAGCATGCTGCTTGCTAGCCAAGCCCCGTTGCAGCACGTAGGACGACAGCTGCCGCAGGTGTGTTTCCTTTGCTTGCGATGATCATTACTAAGTTTATGCATCATACTGCGGTAAATGTCTTGCACCCATGTTACTTGGTCCACGCGGTGAGCAACATTGGGAGGTCACGTATGCTGGCTGGTTGTGATATGTTCGGCGAACATCTTGGCCGTTCCGCAGTGGCTTGGGCTTGCAATGCAGGGCAGTGTACAAATGTCCTTTCCTGCATTGGACAGGGAAATTGCAGCAGAAGGGCCGCGTACAGTAGCATCATTACATTTGGCTTATGGAGGCCAGCGTGCTGGCTTTCAAGGGAAAGGGCCATTGGGGCATGTGGGGATTGAGCGGCACCCCTCTGCCCAAGGAGCGGTGAACGGTGAGCCGTACAGCCGTGGTGTGCAGATGTCAAGAGGTGATGGCCTTGAACAGCATCAGTCATGACGCCTACACATGGATGCGCCACGGATCTTTATACGCTTTGATGTCTACAACCATGCGCAGTTTGAATAGGGCAGTCAGTCTTGGGCAGACCACGTTATTGACAATCTGGTCTTACCAGTGTCTCGGTAGCCCATTCGGTTGTGGTTTGCTAGTTGGTCCGGGTGAGAATTGCGTGTCTATAAAATTGATCCACTCAGCTTTCCATGTATTACTACATGTTGCACATCAGAATCACCAATCACAGGCTCTAGACATGCGTTGTCAAGAATTTTCCTTACATATGGAATAATGGCAAATCCGGGCGGTCGCTGTACATGAATGGACGCCTGTTGATCAGTAGCAGAAATGTGTGTCAGCCTTGCAACACTACAATGGCGCAGTGCTCTCCATGTGCCCACCCTCTGTTGAAGTTGGGTCAGCATCTTTAATGACTGCAGAAAGGTCATGAAAATTATCCATACCGTACAAAAATATATGCCTTACTTGATTGCATTCAAAAGCAGACAGGTTCCTCAACGTGATCGTGACTGGGCCTTGCACCTCTTGTATGCCCTGGATGATCTTGTTCATGCGCAAGCACTGTATACTAGTGATCAAGTCCCGGAGTTTGAAGTAGTTTGAACCAATGTCTTCTTTTGCGTGTGTCAAGAGCAGCTTGGCAACCTGGGACGGGCGAAACGTTTTCTTACATGGTTGTAGGCCAGTGGCCACCCACAGGCTTCCGCGGGACGTACCTCTATGTATCTGAAAGGCAATGGCTGAAAAGTTGACATGTCAATTCGCTCCGCTTTGATCACAGCTGTCAGGTTTTGGAGTGTCATCCACGGCGGGACTTTGATTTGACATTGATTCCTGGTCCTTAGTTCTATGGCAAGCCAGAGCGGCACGTTCAATTCTTGATTCGGCACAAGCTTCCCCACGCTTCCTGCAGGAAGAAATCTTAGCCTGCAAGTTGCGTTTCATAGAGATTGCGTGTTTTACCTGCTAATTCGCGCACCAGCAAGCATTGATAAATACCCCACTCTGCCGCTAGAGTCACTCTCGGTTGTGGAAACTTTGCTTATTATTGTTATTCTCTCTTCTTCCGCCAAAAACTCGAGCTCAGCAGGGCTGATCACGCTGTCGCGCGACTGGTACCGCCGTGCACGCATGTTTCCGAGACCTACGTTTTGTAGGGTTGCAGTGTTCCCTAAGTAAACATAACCATTCCACGTTGCTGGAATTCGCACAACATTGCGCAAGAACGCCCAGTTGCGGTGTTTCGTTTTGAACAGTACGCCGTGTTGTCCCGAGTGCGCCGTGTGGTCCCGCGTCCAATGGTGTTGGCAGTGCACACAGCTTTGAAGGCTCAACCTTCTCCCAGGGACCTCGTCCAGTGACACACACTTTATGAGTTCCCACCTGCAAGGGGGCTTCTTCTTCCGCAGGGCTATGCAAGGACTGGCCTCCACAACCGCCACCTCCGTGACAGGCTGTTCCCTCGCCCCCTTCGTGCTGGACAGCTCTACCTCCCCAGCCCCTCTCCTGGCTCTATTCGCCAATCCCCCTGCTGCCAGCTTCCCCCTCC
>JAUMHO010000010.1:398035-413429 GCA_032360965.1 Ulva armoricana
CTCATATACTCTATGTACTAACATATGTGAATGTTTTTCACGCCTCTCCTGCATCCCTGGAGCTCCGGAGCGCCGGACCGTTATCCCGCCCACCACCGCGCGAACACGTGGCATGATGATGGTGGCCAGGTGGAATCGGAGAGTACCGATCGGGCCGAGGGCCATGGACGCAGAACTCGTATCACAGCTGCACAGTCGCAAACCCGTAGGCAGTAGCACTACTGTAAACATTCGAATCATTCGATCCATCTGCAGTATAGAGTGGTCAGGTAGTCAGCAAGTGTGGGTACGTGCTGATCGCAAGCTTCTAGCCACCTTCCCAGGTTGTGCTGCACGATCCTGCAGCAGTACACACGTCGACAGCTCTGACCAGACGATCGTGAGTTGACTGCCTGATAATTTGGAGCTGTATGTGAGGGAACCCGTCCTGGATCTTGCTTCAGTAGCAGATCAGAGCCAACATCTGGACAGACGGTCTAAAGGAGATAATCGTGTTACTACTGTAGCATTTCTGCTGGAAGGGCTCTCCTTTACGGGTGTATGCACTGCCACCTTATTTCATGGAAGGGGTGTCGGAAACTAACACTAGGCTGCTCGAGCTGCAGGTGCGGGATTGAATCCACTGTGTCTGTACACTGCTGTGCCATTTGTGCCTAGGCTCTATGTAAGGTAACCCCACATCCCGTAAAAATGCCGCACAAGCGCCCCGACGAGTGGCTCACGAGGAGGTGCTGGAGAACACGCGTGTATTGCAGGAAGGCCTAAAACAGGTCAAACAACGCCATGGTGACAAAATCCACCTACGAAAAACGATCGGTTCTCCCTCAAGTCCTTTTCCAGTTCATGTCAGCATTTACATTGAACAGGATCGACCAGAATATGAGCAGTTTGATCAGCTCGAAGGCCTGAAAGTTGCGGTGACAATTGCTCAGGCGGTCCTGAACCACCCTGTACAAGGTGTTTCAGAAGTTATGCATCTCGATGTTGTGGCTCCACAGCTACCACTCGTCCTGACCAACAAGATGCAGCAGACACTATGTGACATGTTAGTTGATGCACGAGCGGACCATCCGCATGCAGTGGCATGTGCGGTCACATCAATAGCCAGTCTTGCATCTAGATTGCAGGCCTTGATTCCAGACCTTTTGACTTCAGTTCCACGAGCCATGGAACAGTACGTTTCAATTGGAGCCAATGGTGACTCGGAGCGTAGGATCAAGTTCAATGAAGTGGGTGAGGAGGGGATCACTGGTATATGTCAAGGTCAACCAGACTTACCCGTTCCCCATGAAGTTCACAGCGAAGTGCAGTCAGATGCTGCCGCCGTTCTGCCTGGTGCATTTTGGTGCATTCCGGGCGAAATTGCTCGGGCACTCCAGGGTCTAGCTTCAAGGTTTCCTGATTTAACGCCCATGCCTGCAGATCAAGAACATGGCAATCGTGCACCATCTGCTTTCCCTTTCACAGTGTCAGTGCTGCCATCAGACCCCACATGGAAGCATGGCAGATTACCTATGAACGGGAAGGTGGCGTTGATGGATGGTGTATGTACCGGAGCATGTGAACTAGCTGACTCCGTGCAAGCATCTGAGGTGGAGCACCGATTCGTTCGTCAGAGTCACAGCAAGGCCTCCACTGCTGCACAGAATGATAAAGGCCACCTGCAATCAAGGCATCCGGTACATGTGCCACAAGCACAGGGTACGGCTGTGACTTTGAAGCTCAATCCGAGCGAGCTGACCGATGCGGCTGCATGTGCGATGGTGAACCAAATGTTGAGAAAGCAAGCTCACGTGCATGTTGGTGCGTTCCTCGCATGCATTCGTTGGTGGCCGCACCCATCAACCGGACCACAGCGAGCTGAGAGGCTCAAGAGTACGCAGGGAAAGCTGATGCTCTCAGATTGATGTTGAAGTACGCTGAAACTTATCTAGCGGGACTAGTTCACAGTGCATGGGATACGCTTCTGGCAGACAGGCCAGGTGTGGTGATGGAGGTTTACACAGCTGGCGAAGCCGGGGTGTTCTCAGATAGTCAGTCAGACCACGCTGATGATAGTGCATGCTTAAGCAGCTTCTCAGCCTCTGGTGATTGTGGCGCAGGAACTTGTGGAAATTATGGTGGATGTGTGCTTCACCTCGTCCGTTCTTTTATCTTGTGCCATTTCCCCAAATTGGCTGCCAGGCTAACACTTGTTTTGGGGTTTTCAGGTACTCCAGCTGAACATGAGACACACAGTCATGTGGAAGTGGCTATCGATCAGGCCAACACAGGCACGGTTGGTCTTGGTGAAGCGGGGTACCAGAGACATGGAACGGGTTCCATTTTTGTAACTTTGGAAGGACTCAGGCTGTCAGGGACATCATGCCTCGAAGCTCTTAAGCTCTCGTTCCAAGTTGCATGCATGCGCTGTACACAGGCAACAGAAATTCAGTTCTCTACCACAGACTTGTCTCAGGCAACCTCCATGAAGCGTCCGACGCTTGCGGCCTCGATCATGTGCCAAAAATGCAGTCAAGACATGCAGATGATGATGGCGCCGCACCTCGTTCATGACCATAGCAATACTTTAGCGCATCTGCGAGTGGCGGGATGCAGTCCTGTTGACATACAACCATGCTGCTTTGGAGCTCAGTGTGACAGCTGCAGCGCATTGGCTGCCATGCGTCAAGTCCAGGTCCGCTCCTGATCTCTTGCGTCAGAGAAGAGTGTTTGGGTTTTACTGTCCAGATGAAGGAGCTGTGCATTGGATGGTCATGCAACCTCCTTGCCTGTGCAGCTTCGCTTTGCATCTCATGAGGTATTGCCTGAACCAGAAGCGACTATGCACCACAGCGTCTGTCACCCAGAGCATGCACTCATCGTCAATTTTTGTATCATGGTCCTTGTGTGCTGGTGTCGAGTTAGAAGTTCACCTTCATCGATACACAGTATAAATGCTGACTACCATGTACATGTAGCCCGGGAAGACCTCTTCTCGAAATTGCCAGAAGTGCTTTCATCAGATCTCTGTCACGTTTTCATCCGCAGCATTTCAGCTGGTCCCTCCCCCAGACCCTGCACAGATCGCCAATCAGGCTACACAAAAACAAAGAGGTGGTAAGTCATCGGCTGACCATCGCCATGCCAAACGCAATGCACTTGCAGCCGCGTTGGAAAAGCTCCAAATTGGGCAGCCTCTGCCAAACATGGGCACGTGCAAGCACTATCGCCATTCTCACAGGTGTGTTCAATGCTGTAGTCGTACTTTATGCCAAGGCATATTTATAGGATCTACTTCCACGGTCAATGCTAGAACGAGCTGGCCCATCCAAAACTTGGGAGTCATGTGCACACATATCAGGTCTGAGCTGCTGCTTATGTCGTGTTTCCAGTATATGCACATGACTCACCTTTCGGTCATGCTGCAGGTGGCTTCGGTTTCCATGCTGTGGACTTCGGTTCCCTTGCGATTTATGTACGCACGATCTCATGTTACTGTTTGCTGCCAGTAGAACTCTGCTCAATTTAGCAAGAGGTGGGACCTCACAACTACTAGTTCATTGCTGCAGGTCATGAAGAGCTCACAGACGGCCACGAGATGGCATGGGCAAAGCGCATGGTTTGCGGGTACTGCTCGCTTGAGCAGGCCATAGACATGAAGTGCAGCGGCTGTGGCAAACGCTTAGCTGCAACAGGAGCCAAGCCAGAAGGACGAAATACTCGGTTCTGGGAGGGCGGCAAGGGATGCCGTGACCGACGCTTACTGGACCCAAGGGACAAACACAAGTACAAGAATTCTAATGCCAAGACCGTTTCTAAGCGTGCACAAACTCGTAAAGCAGGCGTGTAAGCATGGCGGTGCTGTTGCCGTGTGCACTGCTTTCTGTCTGGGTGGCACAGCCATGCTGTTGGGTGGTGTTTGATATATAGAGATTTCAACAGGAGGTAGGTATGACAATCGATTTGGAGATCGACTGTCGTCAAGGCAATGAGTTGAACGTGGCTGTCCTTGTAAATGATGACCCGAATATTGGTGTAGCACCATCAGCTCATTGTGCAAGCCCAGGCTTGGCAAGCTGCCTATCCAGTACACATCTTCTCCGGATAAACAGCCCTAGATTTACAAAGAAACGTCCTTAGACGGCGATTAACCATGTAAGGATGCGTATGTAAGTAGAACAGGTCTCCAGGTGGTTTTCGGATAAGGCGCCAAATGGCCAAGCTCGGAGTGTTGGAAGTTCATGCATATGGCACTGTCGCGTCATCCAATCGGTGTATATGAACTCTGGCTGAAAAAAATGGGGAAAACCTCAAAGAAAATGACGTTGGGGTTCAGCCTAACATTCTGCAGATGTTTGTTTAGCTTTCTCGCGGCTTTCACGCATGCATTCTTGCGGATGTAGATCACAGCTCTCCCGCATTGAACTCCGCAGGCCTGAAGCTCCATTGAAATCCCACGTAGTGTACTTCTTCCCAATTTGGTCTGGTGTCTTTACGGCACATTTAAGTTCAAGTCACACTGAACCTGTATCCAGTCCACGGCAGTGTGGTGTTAACGATGACCGCAGAGAGGAGACCCAGCCGAGACAGTATGACAAGGGCATCACATCAGTCGAATACGGCTTCCAGTGTGAGGCAGAGTGGTGTGCGAATGGCTGCACATAACGACGTGTTTGGCAACTGCGAACTCATCCACAGATCAACTCATGCACTTTCCAACTTTCAGGCAGACGCTCTCGCCAGTCAGCTGTTCACAGCAAGTTGCATTCTAAGGCAGACGCGGGAAACAACGGGCCAATTGTTTTAGATCCTGAGGATGGCATAAACCGGACACCTAAAGGGCTGCTACACTCTGGATCTATGCAAATTCCAGTCAAGCAACTGGCAGGGCTAGTCTGCGCCCAAGATGATTCGTTGCAGCTGGCCCCCGTCGCAGAGACAGTCCTTGACGTGCTGCCGAGCCTGGGAAGCATCTCAATTGGCGGCAGCGTGGCTGCGCAGCATGGGGTGGAGAGCACAGAAATCGGAGTCCGCCAGAATGCCCAAGAATCTGCATACGCTGCAAAAGTTTGTTTCTTGGTACCCCTACACGATCGCTGTGTATGAGTCTGTGGAATAAGCTGTTGCATAATAGTCTCCACCACCCGGAATTGCAGCGGCGTCGCCAGAGTCTGCAAGGTGATATGACGTCTGAGCTCTAGAGGGTATAGGTGCATGCTGAGACTTTGCCAGAAAGGGAACCAGAGCTTGGGCAACCGTTTGAAGCGGCAGAGGTCACTGAGTTCGAGCTGCAGCAGATCGCAACAGTATCCATGCGGGAATCTGAAACCCTTGTTCTGTTCGAGAAGGCTGCGTGTGCTATGAACCAGGTGCTGACTTTGATGTTGCAAGCATCTCTAAACAAGTGTACAGCTAAGGTGTTGTTGTGTATCTCTCCGCGTCGACTGCTGCTGTTTTTACACTGACAATGGCATGTGCATGTGTCAGGATTCAGAAGCAGGCAAACATGTCATGGCGATCAATGAGAGTTATGAAAATCTTCTGAAAGTCAAAATTGGCAATGACAATTATGTTCCTGTTTTTGTTCAGACTATAGACAATGGTGCAATGCTTCGGAAACCAAAGTATGCTCAAACAGGCGCTGTCGACCACACAGCAGTGGGAGTTCAGTGGCAGGCTGAAGTCGTGGTTGAGGCACAAAGTGAGGCCGCTGCGTTAGAAGAGGCCGCTGCAGCAGCTCCAGACATGCTTCGGGAGGCCACTGCCAAGGTTTGTCACACATTTCAGTTGGGAAAGTTGATTGGTTTTGTTGAAGAACAGTTCACAGATATGTGCACGTGAAGGTCAGCTTCATTCCTGCAGCTGCAGTCGACGCAGGTGTCAGTGCGCCAGCTGCATTCCGAAGCAAGTTGGGTGATTCGAGTATGACAGACAATGCCAGCTTACGGTTCTCCAGCTCGATGCGTGAACCTGGCAGCCAAGGAGGCATCCCAGCAGTGCACCCGCTCATGGTTTCCAACATCGAGATGGACACAGATAGTGCCCAGGTCTGATTCTGGGCAGGAAAATCGACGTGGGTCCACGTCTTCCCTTACCAACTTGGTCGCTTGATACTTATGTGCAACTGTGTAGCTGTGTAGCCACCCATGTACGGCTGTGACACCGTTCAAGTTGTACGTACGCACTTCATATTTGATGATTAGGTCAACAAATGCTACGTGGGGCATGATGCATGATTCGGTGGCTACACCGATAGTCTGCACAAAAAAATTTGTCTTGCTCCATCCGGGCCTGACTCGTGCTGTGTACAGACAGGCCTGCATTCAATCCACGGCCTGAGAAAAGCACTCAATGACATGGAAAGCATGATCATGCACAACAAGTTTGTTGATGAGCTACTGTTGTACAAAGGCATGAAGCCATTGTGTGACATGCTGGGGGATTGGACATTGCGAACTACTCCAACAGGGCAAGTACATCATACAGAATCTGACAATAGTGTGTCCCTGATTTCACAGTTTTCGATACAGAGATGTTGCATAGTTTAGTTTAATCATGTGCACTGATTCTGCCAGGGCGTCATGCAGCCGGGGTCAACTGCTTGCCAACTTTTGCTGTATGCAAATATATTGAATTGCAGGTGCATCTGACGCTGACACAACACAGCACACTGTGTCAGATGCAACCAGGATAGACGATTCTAAGTTGGAAACGAGGAGCAGCTGTTTTGCTGCAGAAGCATTGACATCTACATGTGGTACTGGTGCAAGAATGCAGAGGCTGTGGCAGTGGACATGTGATCGAACAGAAGGACGCAGTGTGACAAGCATGTCCTGGAACATCGACCGCCATGACCTTGTGGCAGTTGGGTATGGTAGTTTTGTATTTGGTAACAGTAACGATGGACTTGTTTGTATATGGTCGTTGAGGAATCCCAATTACCCGCTGTGGTGGTTCACAGTCGACTCGGGCGTTACGTCACTGGACTTCTCAAATGTCACAGGGGGGGTCCTTGCAATTGGTCTATACTCTGGCAACATTGCGGTCTATGATGTGAAGTCGAAGAATCCAGAGCCGAGCATATCGTCACAGGGTGCTCCGGGGAAACACCATGATCCAGTATGGAAGGTCAAGTGGACGGACACTGGGAACATAGCATCAACACTTGTATCCATTTCTACTGATGGGCGGGTCACGCGATGGAGGATCACAAAGGGACTGGAGCACAATGATTTGATGAAGCTCAAACGGGTGCAGCGACGGGATACAGTGTATACCAGCCAAAGGATGGCCAACATTGCTCGCAGCCTGAAACAGGAGGCCTTCATTTCTCGTTTGACGGCAGGCACTGCGTTTGATTTTTCGATGAATGATGAGCGCATCTATCTGGCTGGTGGGCATCTCTGATCCGTTCTGGCTGCATGACTGTGCTGCCATGTGCCAATGCTAGTATCATTGTAAAGGTGATATTCAAAGTTAATGATGCTGCAGCGACTGAAGATGGGTGGATTCATAAATGCTCCACCTCATACAGCGAGCAGCAACTGGCCAGCTACAAGGATCACATGGGCCCAGTTTACACTGTACAGTGGTGTCCATTCCACCCTAACCTGTTCATATCTGCGTCAGCTGACTGGACAGTACGCTTATGGCGAACAGATCGGCCAAATGCGCTGCTAACTTTCCAGACTGGCAACCATGAAATAAATGATGTGCAGTGGTGCCCCAGTAACAGCACTGCTTTTGCAACAGCCACTGGCGCTGGCACTGTCGATGTGTGGGACATGCTTCAAGGGACCCTGAAACCAGTCGCGAGCTATACAGATTCAGGCGTAAAAATGACATGTGTCTTGTTCCATCTGGACAATGAAACAATGATTGCTGGTGATGGGAATGGGGGAGTTTCTGTGTTCCGACTTTTTGGTGTCAATCGTAAGAGTGATTCTGACGAGGCACAGCAGCAGCGGCTAATGGACGCAATGGATGCAAACGTGATGAAGACTGGTTGTGGCCAGGCCAGCTCTATGTCATAGTTCTGAATCTTGCCATTGGTAGTGCTGGCTTATCGGGCGGCCCTATGACTTGTATCAGGTACATGCCGAGGGTACCAGTGTCGCACTTTTCTTTACTGAAATGTTCTGTGCTACTAACTTGAGTGCAAGATTCGTTGTACAGGCCTAGATGCAGTATCAGAGTCATTCAGTCTAGTTGATACTGGTACTGCAAAACTGCAAAGTTTTTGCATCTGCATGATTGAGATCAGCTCCGAATCATCCGTGAGCCGATCCCGATGAACCATCGAACACACGTATTGACCATGTGCCCAATGGAACATATGCTTGGTGCCTTGCAGATCCAATTCCTTCGCATCTCTCCTTCTCTAATATGCATGGGCAGGAATTCTATAGCTAGCCCGATACTTCCCCTCATGATCCTTTCCCCTTTGTCCTTCCCCCCTTCTTAGCCCCTCCCCTTTTCTCCCCGATCTTGCCTCACAACTCGTATTTCCTTCGTACTGGCTGGAGTCCCACACGCAGGTACCCAGGGGTCTGACAAGTCGGCTGCACACGCATGCCGTACACCAGGCGTGCTTGCGCATGTTACATCCGAGGCGCACGAAAGGTGTATAGGTGCCAGCACCATTAGCTCGGTTGCATGCGCTCAGCGCAGTTTCCTGTCTTGAAGGCTGCTAGCCTACCTTTCCGGTAAATTTATGTCTAGTCAGTACAGGTTCTTAGCAGGCAGTTCAGGGGTTTGGGGGGGGAGTTTGTGCTCCTGCTATCGGCCAGGCTAGACCTGCAGGCCACCTGCGCAGGCTCTGATCCCCAACCCAAACCGACCCCGCAGTGCCAACATTAATATTGTGTGTGCGTGTGAAAGCGGCGGAAGTTTAGGGGTAAGGATCTCAGGCCCCCTGAAGATACTAGCAGCGTGGCTCACTTTTCGGACCAACTGGGACGTACCCAGATATAAATGGATTACATCCGATATCTCATCGCTAGCCTGGTGACCATGTTTAAAACGGTCTGCACTTGCGCCCTTGGCTTGAATGGCAACACTGTGGCTGTCGCCGGTGCTGCAGCGGGGTATCTGTCATGGAACGACATGGCAGTGCTGCTCTACTGAGAGAAATTTGGTGCATGCATGCAAGTTTGCAAGGTGCGACAGGAATTGCGTTCAAACAAACAGTTTCACAAGGACTTCTCAGCACCTATGCTGACCAAGATTCGGACAGCATTGCACATATGTGACACGGCGAATAAAGCAAACTGGCCGGCACAGCGAAGGGATGAAGGGCATGTCAGGACAAGCAAAACCAGCATGTACATGACAGTCACTGCACCCGGAACATATCCCCCTGCGAGCAAACACCTGCATGCACCGGACTGCCACAGATCTCACAATACACTACAGGCAGCAAACACAACTGAAAAGCACTCCAACTCTGGGCATTGCCATAGAACCTGGCATGCCCTAGAAACCTACATGTAAACCCTGACCTTTTGTACCCAGTGCATCTGTGTCGCAAACGCACTTACATGAAAATCTGCCGATGCTCGATGCGACTATATCCGCACTGCTTTTTGTAATCACGTTGACATCTGTTTCAGTCCAGAGCCTGGTCCAACTCACAGGTGTGATGACTGTGGTGGTGCCTCTAGCAGTGTGCTTGTGAATGATCTTGCCAGCGGACTCGTTTCCCTATCTCAAGGTTGTAGATACCCCATTTCTTTTTCAATACACGTGCTTAAAGGACTGGGGGGAAGCTGCAAACTGACGCATGCTTGTTGACCAAATAACTTCAAAGCATATCAAATATTGAAAACAAAACTTTGGCATGATGCCAAACCCAAGCGGGCATCCGCCAAATCGCCCCTACTGCTGGGGGCGAAGAGGGAGGATGTGGCGACCACATCCAACAGAATGTCACAAGCCGGGGGATACTCATCGGCCGGGAAGGAAGGCAAAGAGCCTGTGAGCCATACACGAGGAAAAAGACAATTCTGGGAGGCAAATACGACACTTGCCATTAGGACCTCTTACGTCAGATGATGATGGCAGGGAGCTGCAGATATGCATATGTGTGGCCGCACGTACAGATGGCGCAAGTTGGAAGACAGCGATAAGGGAGCCAAAGAGGCAGTGTTTCGGAGTGTTACAACTCCCTCAAGCGCCAAGACAGGGTTAAGGAGGAAGGGGACTGTGCTTACCGTGGCAACGTTGCGGCAGGCACCATCATCTGGGCATGTATGGGTCGTGAGCCCGTACCATGGTCGCTGCCACAATGCCAACCACAGACCGGACTAGCTGCCGTGCACGAGCAATGCGTCAGTTGCCGCTTGCTGTGAAGAGGACGAGGTCCGAGAGTATGACATCACCGGAGATGCTCGTATTCCGCACCCACGCGATGTGTGCATGACACACTCGCTCACATCCTCAGCAGTTGCTGCCGCAGCATGGGAGACCGGGGCATCTGCCCAGGGCATGGATGCGTTCCAGCAGGACAAGTACGGACCGGCACAGGGGCGTGCCGATGCGTCCCCCTGTCCCATGGACCGTAGGGCCGTGTGGGCCCCCCTGCCTTTGCTTTCCTCAACGAGATTGCGGACTTTGCGGCCTCGACAGGTGCTGTCTCCGAGAAAATCTTCATGGAGAATGCGATGCGTGACCTTTCCACC
Source organism: Ulva armoricana (assembly GCA_032360965.1). NCBI lineage: Eukaryota > Viridiplantae > Chlorophyta > Ulvophyceae > Ulvales > Ulvaceae > Ulva > Ulva armoricana. The sequence goes on from JAUMHO010000010.1 coordinate 408,697, forward strand.
ACGATCTGTCACGGAATTACCAGACAGATCCTCGCATTCGCGCCGTTGCAGGCGTGACTCGATGGGCAGCCGGATCTACCTGGGCTGCCTGTTCCAACCGACGGCCTTGCGCTGTGATTGGAAGACAGCAAGGGGGGCCGTGCTTTCGCGTGACTCTGCAAGAAATGTCCTCAACCTCCGCACCAGGCCTATCCCCCAACCCCCCACCGTGCCAGACTACTCGTCCTCCCCAGCCCCTCTCCTTCCTCCATTCGGACCCCCCTGCTCTCCCCCTTGCCCCCCTCCCCCCTCCAACTCTCCACACGAACGACCCCCACCTGCCTGCCCCTCCTCACCCTATTTCGGTAGTTTGCCTCCCGGTCACCCCCGCCCCAGGTCTTCCTGCAAGCGGGCCTCCTTGGGGGGGGGGGGGGGTTCCGTGTGCCTGCCTTTGCTGTCATGGGTGATTGCTGGGCGACGGCGGGGTGTGCATGCAAGGTTCTGGGGCGTGCGGGAGTCCAGGGCTTTGCTGTGTGTCGGAGTGCTTCTGCTTGGCTGCTGCTACATTCGTGTCATTGTCAGCGGTCTAGCGGTTGGGTTGATGTATGTAGTTAAAACGAAGAGAAGCACGGTCACTGTACTGTGCATGGCGTTCAGGGCAGCGGGGTTTTGGGTTTGGTGCCTGTGTTTGGTTTATTTGAGTGTGATGGCTTGTGCGTTACCCCTTGACGATGCCAGGCTGTTGCATTGATCTCCGTGTAACACAAGCGGTGCCAAAGAGCTGGAAGCAGTGCACAGCAGCTTCCGGACATGCATGTATGCGCATTCGTGTCGGTTGCTCCGATGAGTACATTCGACAGCTTGGATGCTTCCCGCGATATTTCGTCCACGCCACGTGCCAACTCCTGCGGCCATCGACGCATGTTCTGCCCCCAAACGCCATGATGCCGTACGCGTACAGAATTCGCGAGCATGCTCTGTCTTGGCACATGAACGCACAATGCACGTTACAGGTGTGACTTTGAGTGCATTTTTCATGTGTGCAGATACCTACCGACCTTTTTCTGCATGCCGACAGCGGCCATGCTCTACGATATTATGAACATTGACCCTCAGCAAGCGTTGACTTTCGCCTCATCCGAGCATCGCTTCTGCACGTATCCAGCGTAGTTGGCGATCACAGTAAGATCATCCAGCAGTCCTTCACTGTTTGGTAAGTTAGAACGCATCCCGGACTTTCCTGGACGATGTGCATCGGCACACGCCCCACTTGCGCTCATTCTCGCTGCCAAGCTTCAGCCATGCCATGGCTTGACTGCGTACTGTTCAATATATTTGACAAGTTTTGCTGCGCATCAATCAAGTCAGGATACCTGAGAATCGAATTGCCAGATGGCCGCAAGCGGGCGTACGGGCGCCTTGAAGACGTGCAGACTGCTGTTCCCGGGGCTGCTGTATGGCAAGGGCTGCCGTTGAAGGGATGCAAAATCACAATAAAAAATACAGATTTTTTTTACAAGGTCATGACACGGCATGATACGGGGCTGGGAGAGGCATACATGCACGGGGACATTTTGGTTGACGACGTGGGGGCGTTCATGGCTGTCATGACGGCGAATGCGTACAACGTTGAAAGCAATCGAGGAATGCTTGGCGCATTCAACTGGATTGGTGATCGCTTCCTTTACCTTGCTCATCTTACTCGTGCCAACACCATTGAAGGGTCAAAGCGTAACATCAGTGAGCACTACGACGCCGGAAACGACATGTACAAGCTATTTCTTGACGATTCGCTCACATACTCTGCCGGGATCCATACAGAAGAGGCATGCTTGAAAGATGCTCAGCTGCTTAAGTTAGATGCGCTGATCGCCGGGGCACGCGTTGGCCGTGACAGTCATGTGCTAGAGGTAGGATGCGGTTGGGGGTCGTGCGCAATAAGAGCTGCACAAACCACCGGATGCAAATGGACTGGTGTGATCAGCAGTCACATTTTTACTGCGTTGTGCAAGGCTGCACTGCTGCCAATTCAAACCCCATGTCTGATCTTGACTATCCCATCATTGGCTTCAGCTCATGTTTCACGCCTTTACCAACGTTAGCATACAATATCCAATCAGAAACCCCACGCAGGCATCACTGTGTCCATGGAGCAGCTTGTTGAGGCCCGATGTCGTGTGAAAGAAGCTGGACTCGAAGACCGCGTGTCACTCATTTTCTGCGACTACAGAGAAGTGGTCAAACGTTTTGGCCCGGGGTCATTTGATGCTGTTATCAGCTGTGAGATGGTCGAGGCCGTCGGTCATGAGCATCTACCCACGTACTTTGAAATCATAGGCCAAGCCTTAAAGCCCGGGGGATACTTTGCAATGCAGGTATGATATGTTGTATTTTCGAAACAGCTTGAAAAGTGACAGCTGCAGTGTCGCAGCATTAATGGTTTCAGCATGCAGGTGATCACCATGCCAGACGCTCGCTATGAGGCATACTGTGCAACATCTGATTTCATCCGGGAGCACATCTTCCCTGGGGGTCACTTGCCCAGTATGGGAGCAATGACAGCTTGCGCATTGTCTGCACATCTGAGTGCTGTGGGGCTTGTGGACATTGGACCTGACTACGCCATCTCATTGCGTGCTTGGCGTGACAATTGGAGGAAAAACTGGGGCGCTATCAAGGACCTTGGGTATCCAGAGGAGTTTATGCGCAAGTACGTCATTTCCTTGCACTTGTTTGTGCAGCCTCCCTAGTCTGCTTATGAAGAGAAGGCCACTGAGCAGCATTCACGGCGTCAGCTATGTTGTGCGCATGCAGCATGTGCCCCGTCACACTGTTTCATGTTTCCAGGTGGGAGTTCTACTTTGCTTACTGTGAAGCAGCGTTTGACAGCCGTTACCTACAAGACTACCAAGTTGTGTGGCAGCGGATGGCTGAAACTCCACAGCAGCCTCCATCATCACAACGGCTCACCCCGCTTTCCAGCCTGAATCAGCCATCGCTTGGTGGTGCTCTAGATACAGCCACTGCTGTAGTAGATACACCTCCATTCTCTTCAGATACAATCACAACGGCTCTGTTCGCTGTTTACTGCTTACTGGGCGGGGTGGTTGTTGCGCGTCAGCCCCGCATGCTCCTCGCGCTTATCACCTTCGTGCTTGGACAAGCATCCGTGAAGGTGAGGCTGCCATAGGTGATGTGCATGCTATGTTTCACAACTCCAGGATGGCCACAGTATATGCTGGCTGTATGGTGTCGGCAGATACTCATATGCCGATTCGTTGTTGTCCCCGCAGGTGAGCAAGCAGTTGCTCCCAGTGCTTGTTCAAGAGTTTGAGGGCTTATCAGTGCAAAGCCAGTCCGCATGGATCGTTGACACAACCTGTGCCGTGTGGTCAGCTTTGCTCGGCCTTCCCGCGCTTGGCCTGCTCCTATCTGCGAATTCGTGGGTTTCTGCATTGCAGCCACGCGATACAGCCCCAGCTCTACTGGTACGCCGCTCATACTTGTGACTGGTATTATTGGTAGACTGCAGCACACTGGTGATGTCTTGCAGCAGCAAATCTTAGGTATGCATGTCAGGTTTCAGCGTTTGCGCAGGTGTATCTAGCAGCAGGGTTTTGGGCGAGCCACCTGGCTGTGCTCGTGAAAACACTTCTGTTCATGGAACAACCAGCATCTGTGGCACACAGCGCGTTACTCTTGGCCATTTTCGGATCAGCCGGCTTTAAGGAAGAGCATACAGGCTTGCTAGCCATGACACTGCCTGCCCTGCTCTGCAACGTCCCCTCCACAGTGTGATCCTTACCTAGTTCTGCTGGCACATGGAGTGGCACGGGCGTCATGCACATTCTTGTCCTTGATATGGTTCTTGTCCGGCGCTTCCTTTCCATGGTGTGTGCATATGCCACAACAGAATGATTTCATGGTATCGATCTGCTGTGAAGCCAGCCCGTGGCAGCGCCTTGCAGGTGTCAAAATTCTATTCAGTGAGAGGGCTGCATGCACCACAATGGCTTACGCTTCTTGAGATGTCAATGCGTGCCACGCTGCAGTGCATGTTGCATGCTGTGGTGTTGCTACTTGTCGTGGTAACACCGCACATCTGGTCTTCGCCAGTCTACTACATGTGTGCAACCAACGGCATGATGTATGCTACTTGGCTCAACATGTCCGCAATGCGGGCTTCACCACACATAAGATGGCTCTGGAAGCAGTTCTGGCCAACACGTCCATCTTCTGTGGATGCCCTGAGTGCAGCATGATGATCCTGGGCGATTCAACCAATAATACGTGTGTATCCGTGCTCATACATCAAACGCAGTTGCCTGTTTAAACAAATAGTCTAATCCGAATTAACAACCCCAAGAATGTTGAATTATTGCGGTGTAATTCAGCACTGTATGTAGTTACATTGAAGAGAGGCACGGGTACAGGTGCATCATGCAACAGCGTAAAGGTCTCGAATCAGACCACCCAACCAGACCCTGGCATCAGACCACTCAATCATCCTCCGCATGACACTGCATGTAGTTACAACGAAGAGAGGCACGAGCACAAGAGCTTACGCAAGATCGTACAGGTCTCGAAACAGACCAACCAATCAATCATCCTAAACATCAACACACAACGTCCAAATTAAACTAATCTCAAAACAGGTAGACAGCTCACTTTCAGAATTGCTCTTCAATTTCAACGCAGCTCCACTCTCCTGCGACTCGAGCTCGATTGCAGCGGGCACCACCTCACATACCACA
>JAUMHO010000010.1:413529-456498 GCA_032360965.1 Ulva armoricana
GTTACTACATAACGTTACACGAAGGGTGCAGCGTTTGTTCGGGGCAGCGTGAGCATCGTATGCGCAGTTCACCCCAAAGGTGTCGCGAGGTCACCAGACGGTGTATTACGGTCGGAACAGCCCGCGGTTTGGTCTCACGAGGGCATCCGGTGCTACCTCATGCAACCCCTGGTACACCCCCCTGTAGACCTTGTGACACCATCTGACACCCCGACCCGACCGATGTCGTTTTTACTCGCATGCCTCGACATCCAACCGCATAAGCAGATCTGGCGCGACGGAACACCATACCATTTCGCTGTTGCTATGGAGATACTTCGGCTGGCGCATGAATCTGTTAATCTCTGGCCAGCACGGAGTATCCGTCGGGAATGACTGATGTGGGCTGCAGCTGCGCGCATGACAGCGCCAATTAATATTGGCACAGTGTGGCTGGAAACAGCAATAGTACAACTGTTTGATACTTGTTATCTCACAGTACACCCACTGCATGCATAGGGAAATTTTCTTTTCTTTTCTAGGCTCGACAGGCTTTTCGTGCCTTGCCATTTGGAACAGCGGCAGCACTGCGCGCAACAGCAGACGGGCATGTGTACCTGGCTATGAATGACTCGAATCCAGTCATGTGACGATTCTTGTACGCCAACTAAACGGCACTGTCCTTTGTATGTATGCCATTAATACTTTGCAAATGATCGTGGGAAAGGATGCTCACAGCTCCACCATGGCGCATTCAGCTCCGCCAATTTGATAGACGCTTCTATGTCACCCAGATGATCTGGCTATGAATATATGCTAGTTTCTACCGATTTTTTCCCCGGACCAGCCGCGACTGCTGTTGCATCGATGGAGTCGGTCGATTGTGCACACAATAGTGTGGCTTCGGGGTGCTTGCTCAGATAATTTGTTGTCAGGTACAATATTGCCTAGAAGGGATGCCACGTTTACACTCTTCTAGATTATGTTGGAACTGCTACCTCAAACACTGCATGTGCTAAGAATCTGGGGCCGCTGGGATACCATACACATTCGCTCACCAAGCCAGCAGCCAAGAGTGGTGCCGTTCGAACAAACAATACAGAAACAAATTTTCTAAACATGAGCAGCCGCAAGGATAGGCGCTTGCGAACGTCTCAAGCATACGTGGTCCCGCAACGACGGGCGACAGTGTTCAACACCGCGCACCCTCGGGGCCTGGGCGATCTGGAGCATGGTTGCTTGAAGGTGTCAATCATGATACTCTCCGTGACTCTTGCATTGATGTTGTGTTCTCCCACAGCGTGCGCCGCGTGCTTTGGGCAATCGTTGCCCCGTCATAGGCCGGCCACTTGATGCAAGGCATCAACGGCGATGCCGTGCGATCGAAGCGACGCAGCACGCCAGACCCAACGTACATCCCACCACAATGATGAGTTCATCCACGGTGACCTATGCTGCAGATAGTTCTCATGTATGCCAATCATGGGCCGTTTGCCTGCACTGAGTGCCCCTTTAAGATGGTGCCAGTGCACAAGACCGATATCAACAAGTTTGATGAAACGTTGCAAAAGATCGTCCTTGAAAGCGACTGCGACACTTGTTCATACATCAACTTGCCTAAACTTCTGGCTTTGGAAGATGGCGCAGAAGAAATTCTGCATTGGTACAAAGCGACCAGTCAGGCATTGGGCACAGGCGACACACCGATGAAGGATACACGGTACTCCAGTTCTCGACTCAGATGAACAACAGATGCAGCCAGGCATCTTCCACCTGCAGGGACCGTGTTGGTGTATCTTGTCCACACATCCCCTTTATGCTGTCCAGTGTTGTTGCTGTCAGTTGGTTGACACGTGCAGTCCAGTCTTGAAGTGATGATTGAAATCATATGTGCTGCAGAGCACAGCTTGCCTTGCCAGCATCCCTTTCCAGCGACGAGCGTAGCAAGTGGCACCAGCTTTGCCGCACCGTTGGCATCTACTCGACCAGCAAAGGATTGGGACAATTCCGGCGCCTTTTTGTTAGCCTCTCACCAGCAATCAGTACTGATGAGAACGGAAAGTGGGCTCAGAAAGATCAGGGGATTGCCACATTAGCGTCAGAAACACATGAACTCCTCAGTGAGGCTCATGGTGGCCACAGCCCATATTCATTCTCCGAGTTGGAGGAGATGCTTATTAAACGTGTTGATTTGCCACCTGATATCATTAGACTCAAAGATATCAAGTGCGAAGCTAGCTCTGAGCTTCATGAATTTCCCTTTGCACGTACCTGGCTCCGGCCCTGTATTTGATAGGTTCTTTCACTTGTAGGCAGCAGTCCACGGCCCTGTGGGAAGCTCTTTCAAATCAGGATGAGCCAACTGCACTCGATCTGCTGCGGAAATCGCAGTATCCCAGGGAAATTTCATGCCGGAAGAACACTGATCGTACCAAGTATCCTATACACGCGGCAGTGGGTGATAGAATGATGGATGTTGTCACCGAGTTGGCAAATCCCGGCCGATATGCAGGCGTTCTTAGTCAGCGGGACGGGGAAGGGTGTGGTGTTTCTGCATTCGCTTCGCTCGCTTGTTGTGGCAAATCACGGATTTGCAAGGTACACTAGAAGAAGACAGCATCTGACGTGCAGGAAGACTCCACTTGCGATGGCCTGTGCCGGCCAGCTTGTAGATCTTGTTGTATTATTCATGACTGCGGGTGCACCAGATCCATCAGGGGATGTAGATGCTCTGCACAGAGACCTGATTAAAACAGGTGATCGTAATCGGAGGACTATGCTCAATAACTGCAGATACACAACTGCATTCAGACGAGAGAAGAACCCAAAGTGTAGGTTGGTTCACAGCCAAGCAGCTCCACTAGACGATGTCCGCGAGTCTGACAGCCGGGCAGGCCAGACAGCAGGGACAACACCGAGGCGTCGCCTTGCATCAAGTGGTATGCATGCACTCGGAAAGCTGCTTGCATCTGACGCCGCAGTACTTGCCAAGAAAGGCCAACCCTTGCCCCAAACACGTGCCGGTGCTTCACCTGACCATCATGAGAATGCTGGAGAGCAACAGCAGTGGCCTGGTCCTGCTATGCCAAAGCCAATGGCTGATATTCCTTTTCGGAAGCAACGCGGAAGAGGGCGTTTTACTGCCAGCAGCGAGGCAGCACACATGGTGTGCAGAACTTGCTGATATGCAATGCTTTTGCATATATACGGCCGATGCTATGAAGTACACACCCTTGCAACCTCTGCAGATGAGATTTTGCTTTGCAGGATCACGAGAAGTGGTGACGTCTATGCAACCTACATGGGTGACAGTGCAGGGTATAAATATAGGAATCAAATCGTGATTAGCATTTGAACTTGATCCATTTTACAATCAATCAGTGGCATGGAGCTCAGTGCGAGTTTGTGAGCAAGCCGGCTCGTCAAGTTCGGTTGTACTCGCAATATTATAGGATACACTCTGTAGATCTGATAACAAGTCACGAGTGAGAAGACCTTTCACCATGTGCAATCATGGACGCTCGGTGTAACGGTATGGAGAACATGGCTACAAGGTAAGCTGGTCCCCAGTAACAAACCGGGACATGGACTGAAATAAGATGCAGTACACAATGATGGATAAAACGATCATACTCAGACCAGTGTGGCACCAAGACGCACTCATTATGTCAGGACTGAACGGCGTTCCATAACACTCGGCTGTACATCGTATGTTCTGACAGTAAGAACAGGTTTAATATTGCAGCCGAACCTGTCCCAACCTTTCACTAAAGGATAAGACAAGACTGTGCTGCACAAAATCGATTTCAGACGAAGCCTCAATTGTGGCGCACTTGCTGTGCCACCATCTCTGTGAGGCAAACACTGTAGCGTTCACATGTCGCCTGCAGTCAATACGGGCCAGTCTTACGGAAGAAATTCCGCACTGGGTGCCTAAGCAGCAACCATCTCCTCTTGCTCTTCCTTGTCCATCCAGCGACCGTGCTCCTTGATTAGCTCAATCAGCTGATCACATGCACTTTCCATCGGAATTGCCCTGCGCACTACCTCCTTGCCGACATAGAGATCGATCTTCCCTGGGGCTCCACCCACATAGCCAAAGTCTGCATCTGCCATCTCACCTGGGCCATTGACGATGCAGCCCATTACTGCAATTGTGACGCCTGGCAGGTGGCCAGTCTGTTCGCTGATCTGAGCAGTCACCTCTTGCAAGTCGAAGAGCGTGCGTCCACATGATGGGCAGGATACATACTCGGTCTTGACATTACGCATCCTTGACCCCTGCAAAGTGCTGAGTCTTGAAATCTACAGCGTTGCCACAGGCAGTTACATAGAAAAGCAAGGATTGGTAAGATGATCCTTCAACTGCATGTACACAGTGTTCGGAAAGAAAGATAATCTAACAAACGCAAGAAGTTCAGGGCACTTAGCCAAAACAGTTGACACTGATCATACCTGAAGCAAACCAAAAGATGTTGTGCGCAAGTAGTCTACGTCTTCGGATGGAATGTCAAGCAAGACTCCATCGCCCAGGCCATCACACAGCAGGCCACCAATCTCTGAGCCTGTTGTGATGACAATCTCATCACGTGTGCTGTCTCCCCAGAACTCACGGTGGTGGATGATGGGCGTGTCAATGCTGTTCATCTTTAAGACATCAAAAACCCTGCGCGAGCTGTGCAGGCGCGACACTGACGGCGCTATATTGAGGAGCGCCACTATGGGGTCCAGTGTCTGCAGGGACTTGATGACCTCATCAGATTCTGTGCCGTCTATGCTAACTGCATACCTGCAGGAATATCAGGGTGAAATTTAGGTGTTACCGCCAACACCAGCAATCTATGTTACTACGATACTGTCCATACTGCAGATACACACCCTGAGCAACAGTCCAGGACATTTTCAGGTGAAAAGCATGCACGTACAGCATGTGATTTTGATGCTCTGTTCCTTGGCAGCCAAACCAAGTCAAATACATCAGGATATCAGCGCTGCAAACTTGTGGCAGCGGTTATAACTTCGAAAGCGCTCAGGTGCTGTAGGAATTGGTAGCTGAGACAGTGAACATAACATCAGTCTCCTGGTGTGCAGCACTGATTTCAAGAACAACGAATGATCCAACAACCAACCGCGTCAGCGGCGCCTGATTCACACCGTTCACAGCCCTCAGGAAGGACAAATGCATCTGCCTGTGAGAGAGACACAAGAGGAATGACGTGCTCCATTGGGTTTTCTACCGCCTCGTTTGCTGGCACGACCACATGCATGCCAACCTCTTGTAACCTCCTTAGAGCTGTCCGGGCAGTTTCGTCTTGAGCAGCGGGCAGCTCGCGCATGAAGAGAGTATCCGAAGACGCAATGTCCTTGAACGGCATCCCCACAGCAAGCTTGCAGCCTAACTTTTGGTACAGCTGCTCTGGCTGCTCCAGATCACTCAGGGTCAGAGACGTGAAGACCGACCCATCCCTACAGGAAGCAAATAGCATACTCTAATGGCTACAAAACTGCTCACAACCTTGAAGTTGATGTGGTACATGCATTTAGACTTGTAATGTAAAACATATAGACGTGTTTGTACTGGCCTGACAGACTCTAGCATTCACTATGTGAACAACAATGCAACAACTGCAATCATGGCACACACCGGTTGAGAACATTGCGGTAGTCAACATCGCAATCGGCCTCTCGCTGCTCAGGCAGCGTTCCCACACGTCGGGAAAACTCGTGCGTATCACGAGTTGTCTCACCAAAGTCTTCCACACCCCATCCCTCCGTGACGGCTTGAGTGCCCAGGTTTGCAAGCCGCCCACAGGGGTTGAGCTCGTACTCAGGGTCCTCTGTCAGTGACACACGAATAGTATCACCAAGGCCATCAAGCAGCAGTGATCCAATGCCAATAGCTGACTTCATACGGCCATCTTCACCCTCTCCTGCCTCTACAATGATCAGGAAATTCAGTATTCTGTATCGCATATGATCAAACAGGTATGATGCACATTAAACCTTGAAGGGATAAGAAGTCATGATGTTGCGCCATGGCAGATTTATTGGAAGGCAAATTCTGTGTCACGTTAAAACATCGCGCACATCAGCTCAATGGATGGCCATTAATGCAGCACCATCACAGTTGATCGATGTAGAGTGACAGCATTGCAACAAAGGAACAACATCACCAGCCTCGTCCTACATGCAGGGAAGACGGGAGAGGCCATGCAACATTGCTGATGCAGGTGTGCGCGTATCCACCCAGGATCTTATGACCTCAAATTGGTCACATCACCACAGATAAAGCCAAGCAGGTGGGCAGTGATCATATCGGCTATATCACACCAGTAACGCCAAGATGCAGTGGGTAGTCCCAGCCACGCTTGTACTGTTCCTCTGCCAATAGCCGATAGGCCGCAACCATGACGAGAGGGTTGCTAGCCTTCATCGAGAAAAGAAAGTTGTGGTAGTCATGCTTGCGGCAGACATCCGCAAACTCAAATGCGCTCGCCACCATGCCCGCTGGCGTGTCTCCGTAAAACGAGAGGATGCGGGCACTCAAGCTGCCATGATTGGTGCCAATACGCATAGCTGTCCCAAGCTCTCTGCATTTGAGCACCAGTGGTGTGAAAACCTCCTCAATGTGGGCACGCTCTTCCTCAAATTGTGATGGATCGTCATAATTGATCTCATCAAATCGTTTCCGTCCGTCTGCGAAGTTTCCAGGGTTGACACGGACTTTCTGGAACGCTTCCGCGACCATCATGGCAACCCTTGGCTGGAAGTGGATGTCTGCAACCAGGGGTGTTTCATACTTATCCTGCAAAAAGTCATACAGTTTACTAAATTTAATGTGCTCCGTTGGATACCAAAGTATGTCCTGCGTGCTTGGCTGGACAGGACCAGGGAGCATGATTTTGCACACCTGCAAGAGCCTCTCACGAATTTTAAAGCAAGCGTCCGCTTCATTTCTCCCTTGCACGGTCAGGCGGACAAGATCAGCTCCAGCATCAGCACAACGCTTAACTTGCTCGACTGTGCCTTCAACGTCTTTTGTGTCCGTTGTGGTCATTGTCTGAAGAGCGATCGGGTGCTCGCTTCCGATGTTGACATTACCGATCTGCAGCATGACAGGATTCAGCAGAATCATTTGCAGTGGTCTCACGATGCTGGCTATGGAGGATCAAGCCAGGTCCTTGTCACCACCGGTCGCGCACCTTGACCGTCCGCGTTGGCCTGCGCTTGGATTGATACACGCTCTCGCAGTATTTGGGGAGAATGAGCTCTTTAGCCGGGACAGCGATCTTATCTTGTGAGGCCACCTGTGCGACGCAACACTCGCGTGAAGTGTATCCATTCACGGCGCAGTCTTGGATCTTGCCGCATAGGCAGCACGGGGAAACGTAGGGCCAGCAAACAACAGGGTAAACCGGGCTACAACATTGACGGCGTCACATTTTACACTATACAAGAACCAGTTACGTGTAACAGTTCCCATGGCAAATGACATGAGCCAGGACGACTTCCAAGATGATTCTTGTCCCGCACCCATGCAGCAGTCCGGCGCCATTGATGCCCAGGAATCCTTCTCAAAGACCCTGAAACGCCAATGCGTCCGCTATGTGTGGGTGTCGTCGTCATCTACAGTCCTTGCCGATGGATCAATGCTACAGGTCAGGCTGATAATCAGAAGCACCGAAGCATCACGTCCGACAGATGTGCCGGTTTATCAAGACTGCGGGGGATTCTGTTCAGGCTGATTTTCATGACCAGGAGTGCTGCTCTGCAAATGAAGATTCGCTCGCATCTCCAACTACCAGTGCACTAAAGCCACAAGTGTCTGTCACCGCGGTTGTGCACCGGGAGACAGTCATGTCAGAACTTTGCCCCGGTACAACGGTGATCCACGCCAGCTTTGCCAGCCATGAAGGTAGGAATATTGTGAGGAGCATGGTGAAAGAAGCACGATCCGCTAGATCTTCGTGTTTTTGTTTGCGCAGAGTACGAGATGCGCTCATGGCTGATGCACTGGCATGGAGAAGGTGTAATCCACTCGTCCTTCTGATTGTAATGGTATACATTTTTGTCTATAGTGTCACGTGTGTAACGACGGTACGGCTACGGGGTGAAGTCTTGACTGAGTCACATAGTAGTGTTATGTGATCGACAGAACTGATTAGTAGGGGATGAGCAGAACAGGCGTGCCACTATGCTTCCAATGTATAAAAATAAAACTGCTGCAGATCATTCCATGGATCGGGATCACGCACAAAAGTGTTCTCAACTTCATGGCCTTCACTGTCCTCACAACTGTTGCTTTGTACTGCTACCTTCTGTCTGTCTTAACCGACCCTGGAGCAGTTCCCAGAGATTATGAACACGACTTAGAAGATGTGACGGCTATGTACATTCAGGTGCTCCTCGGTATGTAGACTATCTTGTGAGTGAGTTTGCTTCGTCTGAAACCGCTGCAACCTGTACCATGTACAGGTTAAGAAAAAGGGAGGAGCGGCAAGGCACTGCAACAAATGCCAGCGTGCGAAGCCCCCGAGAGCACACCATTGTCGCATCTGCAACAGATGCATAACACGGATGGACCATCATTGCCCATGGCTAAACAGTTGTGTGGGTCACGGCAACTACAAAGCTTTCGTGTTGTTTCTGGCATGTGTGTTTCTACCATGACTTGCAACTCTGCAAAGCAACCCTGAGCGGCATGGCAGAGACGCAGGTACATGTTCACGTGAAACATGTGCTGAACAGATTCAGAAACAGCTCTCAGCTATGCGCTTGCCTTACACGCATGTCAAGGATGGTACATCGTTCAAGACCGCCGTGCATCTCAGACGCTTGGCTGGTTATTGTTTGATAGCAGTAAAGAGGATGCACGTGCTTTTTTGTGGCTGGCACTTCTTCAGGTAGGTGCTGCCACCGTGACGCTCCCGTTACTCATTGGCCTGGGAAGTCTACTTGGGTGGCACATTTACATCTTGTCAAAGGTGTGCTAAGTTAACACCTTATCTGGGGGCTTTAAATTTGCCTGCCACATGAGTGGCCAGCTGACGAAGCATCGCACTTTGCAGAATCAAACAACCATTGAAAGCCACGAAGGTGTCTCAGCTCGCGCTTTTTATGATCGCTGTGGAACATCGTTTAAGCACCCATATGACCTTGGGATAGCAAAAAATTGGCAGGTGAGTGTGCTGCATATCTAGACGATCTATTTTTGGGGTATAGGTTGATTTCCGCCTCACGATGCTGTAGATTCTTATGTGACATCTTTCACTGACATGCAGCAAGTGCTTGGTTCCAAGAAGCTACTTTGGTTCATACCGACGCCAGCTGCATGTGGAGATGGGCTGACATATCCAACATCACTTTCTTCAGACCATGTGCAGCGGCTTAAACATGAGGAAGCAAGGCAGCGCCAGCGTGAAGTGCGCATAGGGTGATGGGCAAGTTCGAGGCAGTGTCGATTTTTTCTGCATGCTGCGCTGGGGCATTTCTGTGGCTTTGTAGGCAGCTATGCAACAAAAAAATGCCAGTCAGCATCATTTAGAGAATAGGGCCAAGTAGTACTTCTGTGGAACAACGGAACTGCATGAGTAGGGCAGGCAGTGGGAAGGCATTGGCCCGTTCTGATCTGTAAAGAAGTGTACGAACAGATGATCGATCTGCAACTCACTGTGACCCGCTCTCTCCTCTTAGTCATTGGCAAGATTCGCAAGGAAGTGAATTTGGTCCGGAACCGCAGGGAACCAATGGCACAAGCGGGCTGTGGCTTCAGGGCAGTCGGTCGTAACATTCCGATTTTCAACAAGGAATGCTGCTCCCATCTTGAACGCAGCACTGACACTCCTAACTGTACAGCCTTGCATACTATGTGTAATATGTAGCCACAACTGTAGAATATGATGCTGCGGCTTGGATCGCTTCGAAATTGTGGCAGTGACAAAAGCCCTGACCTCTAAGCATGGCTGAGCTATCGTTGCCATCGGCCTGGGATGCCGACGCCGTTCCAGAGCGTGAGGCTAGTCTTGATGAAATGTTTGCGCATGTGCTGGGGCAGCTTATGACCGGAATAGTTTCGCCAGAGGAAGCGGTGACGGAGTGGGCACGCGCCTGCGACCAAGAAGCGCGGCACCTGTACAACTTGTCGCAAGACTACGATTATCCATCACGAGCTCGTTATGAAGATGAACTGCAAGAGCTCCGAGATGAATGTGATACATGGTTCCTGATGGCACACATGTTCTCCAGGCATGCCGTGTCACGCTGTCCTGTCGGCATAACGGCTTAACCGATCAGGACAAATATTGTCAGCCAACGCATACATATGTGTAGACGTCATGTTTTGCGCAATCTCATGTTCGCTGCAGGGAAGACACCATCTCAGGTCCGTGCCCAGTTGTGTTGGACCCTTCAGAAGCCCCGGGCTATGGTCAAATGACCAGCGTAATACAGCAGATTTTGACATTAACATCGTCTCACAATGATCTACGCCGTGTTTCTCAAGTAATTGCTTGGCTTGAAGACCAGTCTCTCCGTGACCTGTTGCGACGCTCACCCGGCCAGCTTGCTGACAGCCTGGATGAGTTCGGAACTACAGCAGGGTACACTCGTCAAGAAGCCATCCAAAATCTGCGGGCTTCTATCACTCCTTCTGAGGTATCATCTCAAGACCCAGATGCCCACACATGGTGTGTCGTGTGCTCCGGTTGTACACAGAAGGATCATGGCCAATGGCATGATCCTGTCTCCTGGTTTTGATCCGTTGTTGTTTTTCATGGTGATCTCTGGTTTGTTTTTCGAACTTACGTTTGAGTTTACAGGCAGATTGGACCTGCAGCCGCTGATCATCATTGCATCACAGAAGACGAACAGCTTCTGTCAGCTGTGTACACCCTTTTGCGAGCGGGGTCAGAGCCGCTGGCCATAGACCTTTGCATGAAAGCAGCATGTGGCTGGCGTGCTGCCACCATCTGTGCTGTGGGATGGGGTCTACTGCCTGTCGGCAGTGCCTCATCCCAAGCGCTGCACCATGCCCAGCCGCAAAAAGCGACGATCGCGGCTGATATTCTGGCCCGGCATGGATGCAGCAAGGATGCTACAAGTGGATACGTAGCAGCAACATGTGCGGTGCGTGAACGGTGGCGTGCGGCATGTGCGGCCGCTGCTGCTTCTGCAGCACAGCGAAGTGGGACAGGCAGTGCCGCTGCAGTGGCAGCTAGGTACGAACGGGCTATTTACGGAATTTTAGCAGGCAGTGAGGAGCACTGCCTAGGGGCATGTACAACATGGCAGGACCGGATGTGGGTGCGAGGCAGGGCTGTCCTCCAGAGCGAGCCTGAGCGGCGGCTGCGTGAGGAGTTGGACACCCGCAGCATCGGGGGCTCAACGACACCTCAAAAGCCACGGCCATGGCAGCGCCATATCTTAGCCGACACGCCTGGGCAGCTTGCGGACGCCCCCGATGCAAGCAGAAATGGCAGTGTTCTGGATCAAGTTATGGTGTGCTGTTGCATCTGGTGGAGACTATACTGATGTCTGCCAGCTGATGGTTATTCATCTGCCAGCATGTATGTTTGACCACACACAGGGGTCTAGCTGTCATGATCACGTAGATGCCGCAGGAGATTTTCAGGATATCATGATGTCTCATGTGCGGGCCTTGCATGCATTTACCATCGGCAGCCAGGCTTGCTCAGGTTCACAAGCATGGGTCGTGCTTTCATGAAGTGTGTATACAGAAAATCCATACCTGAGCCTTGAAGTTAGCCAATTCCACGCTGCAGTGTTACTTGTCAAGCGCTCGTTGTTTCAGATTTTACTGGAGGAGATCGAGGCAACTGATGGTGCCAACGCCCGGCTGCACCACACCATGCAGCGGCTGCTTGTGAAGGCAGCTTTGGGCTCAATGATGATGATAGAGCCATCAGAGCACCCTCTGCGGCATGTACTACAGCGTTTGCTGGCGTTCAGCGAACTGCCTGCAGCATCTGCCTCCATCACACATCACCGTACCCGTTTCGCATCTCATCTGGGGCTTGCACTAGTGAGTTTTGGAGCTATGCCTGGGAGTCCAGGTATGCGTATTAACATGGCAGCGCTGAAAACCTCATGTTGCTTGGACATGTACATGTATGCCATGCAGTGCGTTTATGTGTATGCGGATGTGCAGAGGATACTGATCGCCTATGGCACACGTTCAGCGACTCGCTGCCTGGATGGCTGCTGGAGGCTGTCAATCATACGGCTGATGTGTACATCAGTGCTCTCACAGATCACCCTGAGGCCTCGTCCCGTGAGCTGTTGCCCCAGTACATCTGTCTTCTGCGGCCATCACTAACCAACGTCACGCTACGGCGGTGTTTCACTGCTTTGATGCCTGCGCCACCCGCAAACCACTACCAGCGCGCTCAGGCCTATACAGAGGCACTCACCACGCTGCAGACGTTACATGTGCGAACTTGCTGCTCCACCAAATATAGCTACTGTCGATGCCCCAGCTGCGTCAGGGTTCAAGCTCTTTGCGCATCCATAAAATTGTGGACAATGTAGATATTGTGCAGATGTGCAAGGCAGCTGTGCTTGTGACGCAGTCGTTGCTATATCCAGGTGGACAAGATGATTGCAGTGCAGCCACCGGCGCATGGGTGCTTTGAAAGTGTTCTCAGCCCACAGGCATGGTATGAGAGCTCCATCCTGCTGGAGAGTCTGCTGCACTGGTTCCAGATTTGGCACCGGGACGCTCGTACGGCCAATGAGCGGCCTGAAATCCCCCACTTACCACGTACCACAGTCCGATTTGACTCAGTGCTGTGCGAGACTGTTCGAGCATCAGTGCACAGCAATGCCATCAGCAACATCGACCGGATTGCGATGGTGAAGTGGCTACTCCTGCCGTTCCAGATGCGTAAGGATATGCTTGAGCCATTTCTTGGTGGTTCTGGTGCAACTGCACAGGCATGCTGGGTTTGCACAGTCCAGGTAAGGCCGCCACTGATCGTACAGAGCACTGATGCAGAACGCGTTGTACCAGATGCAACACCTAATGTGCTGCATACAGTGCAGAATTGCTGTCACATGTCCCAGTGTTAATACTGCAGTGACTGGTGGTAGTGTGTTTTGCAGGCCGTGTTTGTGGCGTTGGACATTTGTCGGCTGAGCGCTTTGCAAGGTGTAGCGCAGCAGTACGCAGCATTCAGCCTGGTGCAGCATATGTTTGGAGGCACTTACACTTCCCACTTCGCCTCTGCCACACAGCAAGCCACGGATGACGACATGGACGCTGCTTCAAAGCGGACTCTGCTTCAGGCGGTTTCAGCTCGATGTGAGTTCCAGGAGCAGGGGGAAGAGTCTCAGCTGCTGATTGCTTTGCAACGTGCAGTACATGAGCTGCAAGAATGGCAGGAGGCTCTGTCTGCCATGGACCATCTTGCTCAGTTCAGCCGGGCAGTGACTGTTGCAGCCAACGACGTTTTCTTGGGTCCGAACGTGGCCGAGGCATTGTCTGCTGTCGCTGCTGTTGGGTCAAGGGATCTGCTGGAGGGCACATGCTATGTTCCACCGCAGCTGTCAGGGGATATGGGGATCGAGATGTGTGTGTGCAAGTACCGCCAGGCAGGTGGTGGTGCGCAGGCACCGAGCGATGTATGGGGAAGTAGTGCAGCCATTGATGCTACTGAGGGCATGGCAACATCGGATGCTCATAAGCTGGCGTCAGATATTGCTGCAGCGCTAAATGCACGTCTGCGCTCAGCTGTGACATGGCAATCAAGAGGACTTGATGCAGCAGTGCAAGAAGCAATTGAGGTGCAAGCTACTGCAGAACCTCTGAACGTGACCTTGGACACACCCGATACCCAACCACCAGCGGTAGTGCGATTTCGAGTGGCACTTTCGGCCCACCAGGTCAGGGCCACGGTCAAGAATGGGCATATTCCAGGATTCCTCTCTGATGCGGTCGCTGTATGTATGGATATTGTGACTAGCTCTGTTGCGGATCTTGTCCGGTACGTTCGCATTGTTCACCGCTTGAGACCGTGTGGGTCAATCAATTGCCGCACCCTTTTTTGCTCACTGGCAGCAGATATAGATGTTCAGCACACTCTGAGTGCGGCTTGAATGGTGTAGGGGAGACATACTGGAGTACAATAGTACATCAAAGCTGGAAGTCCTGTCGGCATGTGCGCTTGCGCCTCCAGACACGTGGGAGAGGGCCATTCTGTATTATGCAGATGATCCAACCCGCAGAATACATGCTGCACATGTACATGGGGATACTCTGGGGCGGTTTTCGGTTTTGCGTGCGTTGTCTGGGCGCATGATGCTGGCAGAATTGGCAATGGCATCTTCGAGGCTACAGATTTGGGGAGCACAGCTGGGAATCCACTCAGGCACATTGTCAGATGTGTGGGATGTACGCGATGGATTGGAGGGGTGTGGCCTGTGTGTCAGTGAACGGTCCCTGGAGGTCATGAGTGCCTCACAACTGCGAGAGCTGCTTGCCAACGCTGAGTTGACCATGCTACATGACGCAGTGAGCTCTGGTGATCACCCACATTAGCCCATTATGTACATGAGTTGACTAATTCGGTGTGAAATTACAGCTTTCCAGTTAACCTCGTTCCATGGAAGCAATCAGCCTCTCTTTGTATTATGGCTACATGTGTGCTTTTCTCACACTATACAGTGTCTGGACTCACACTGGATCATTCTTGCTAATCATTGATTATTAACCCTTGCAATCTGCCATCCAGCTGGTCATTTGTGCATTCTGCATCCACTACACAACGTATCTTGCGACCCCATGATACAAATTGTGCATCAGCACAAGAGGTAGCGAAACTCGTTTGGAACTGTGCCTTGCGCATGCAATACTTCAACTTTTTTGCAGCCAACAACCCCAGTCGTCTAGAACCGTGCATGCCAGTATTCTTAGCGCTGCTGCATCCCTGCCTGTGAGCAGCCTCGTGTTGGCGGTTCACATCTGCTATGGCACAAACAGCAGCACCTCGCCCACATGCGCAAATGGAAGCAACACTCCTCCATGCCCACCTGACCAAACTATGATCACTGTCTAAGTGACTTGCTACACTGGTTGCACATGCATCGTTGAGTCGCTTGGTTGAAGTCTTCACAGCAACACCAAGCGTTGCAGGCAGAGATGATTCCGTTGTAGTCTGCCACAGATGTGGTGCTAGTTGCCACAGTGTGTCCATGTACCCAGGCAGATCACCGCCAGGATCTCCGTTGTACAAATACATAGCAGAACAGTAGGCAAAAAGTGTCTGAAGTAAGCTGAGATATATCTGTGGGTGCGGGTCCATCGCGGTGAGGGCAAAAAGCTCGGGAACAGCCGTCGCTGGAGGGCTAGGTGGGGCGCTATCAGGCCGCACGTGTTCCTGACTTGCGGTGACACTACTCTCCAAATCGCCGGTATCTGAGTTGACGGCAACAACTAATCTTTGTCCTTGCCCATTCAACCGGATTTGTGATGCCTCAGGGGCATGCCACCAAGGACGCCATGCCGTTACGACTGTATCTACTGCAGTAGACGTAAACAGCAGTGCCAATTCACGCTGATCAGCCGCAGGTAAGGCATGGAAGTCGTAGTTGTCTGTAGCCTCCATCTCACTCATCAGCTTTACCGCCGAAGGACTCAAGCGGGAGAATAACTCTGTAGCGGGATCATCTGACTCAACAAACCCCTCCATGATTGTCTCGCCGCGTTCTTCCACGTCCAGTATGTGCAGGCGTTTCAATATATCGGACATGGAGTTCCTTACGCCTTTATCTGCGTAGCTTCCTTTCATAGCATTCGCAGCGTTGTTCCTGCATCCTTCAGAGCTGCTTGTTGTGGAGAACTGTGGAGCGACCTTCATCGTCGCGAGGAGCATCTTGCACGTACTTCAACTTGGTATGTAACAGCAGAAGCAGCACAGATTAAAACGACACGGCTGGCGATGCACCTGTAGAACACGGTGGTGCACGATTCTCCATGCGCTTGAAAGCACGGAACTGAACAGTATCTTACACAGCACCTAGGACATGTGTACACCGAAAACGACCTTTCACAGATCACACACAGGTTTCCATGCACATCGCCCTCATTCGTGCCGCGTGGCCGGAGTTGCGTATTGACGCTTGGCATGTTTACACGTAAAGGAAGACGAAACAGTCCGATCACGACCTGAGAAGAGCGTACGACACTGCTAATAAGCGGGCGAGAGAGGGAATTTATGCCCGATGAGTCGTCAGGGCTGATGAGTGCGTCAGCAGCTGTCTCACGCAACGCAGTGTTGCACTGCTCGCCATGGGAAAACTTATTTCAAACTTGATGGAATTCGGGTATCACGCCAAACAGGCATCGGCCATAGTACCCTACTGGTAGAACCGGACAAGGGTAAGACGGGAGCAGAAGGGGGCCACCACGGGGACGGCATCAGGTAGGGGCGCCAAAAGCGCCGTACAGCGGATCCACGACTTCGGGGCAGCCCGTTCGGGCAAACACAGGCCGCGCAACACTATTGCAGGAAGTGGCTGCCTATTTCACGCAACACAGGAGCACAAGCAAGCACACTGCTACCATACACAAGCAATGGTGCTTTATGACGCCAGGTTGGTGACGACCCATGGCAAATTTGAAGAGTGTATCAAACACAATCTCATGATATCCCCGTCAATTAGAATGTGATGGTGTGCTATATAAAAAGTTCACATCGCAGGGTTGAGCGCTTTGCAGCTGCTTCACACAGCAGTGCTCGGAGACGTACAGCTCCATTCGAGACGTGGTGCTGAATTATGAGAGGAAATATCATAATCGACGGGAATTGTGCATGTAGTTCACTTCCTACAAACAATCCCGGCATGGCACATTACCTTTACAAGCATGCACACAGTACTGAACACCCCGAGCTGGACAGCCCGGGCGCCACTTGAGCCAATTAAGATGTCGATACCTACTCTTTAAGAGCATGTAGCAGCAGAAGGGAACAGCCTTTAGTATGGAGCGTTATCAGTTGCCCATGGCATGATACACCAAGTGGCAGACTTTCTTGACATGGTCGGCCACTATATAGCAGAAATTGTTGACCGACTCTGTTGGGAAAAGCGGTGTCTCATTAAATTTTGCTGATGTGACATTGAACACAACTGATTGAACGACAAAGTTCTGAGTTGTCTCCTTTTTAACTCTGCATACATCTTCACAGTGCACAGGATGATTTATGGACGGTATCACAGAAGACAGTTCCTGCATGCGTTTGGTACTTGATTGCCACACCTAATCAAGCTCTTGTACATCAGCTTTACTACGTTCCTGTACGCTGCAGCATCGTCCTCAAATTGATTGAGATGCCCTCCCAGCACTGCATTTTCAAACAGCTGCCACAGGAACTCAGCACGATCAGAACTAGCTATGGCATGTTGATTGACGCTATCTTCGCGCAAGATGAATTCACGAAGTTGATCATGAACCGTGAAGCCTTTCACATCAGGATGATCCCAAAGCTTCATGATCTTCCATCCGCCTCCTTGGAATATGTTTTGTTGACAGTTATGCGATAACTTATCAAACACATCCAACCTAGTGAATGTGCAACGGATCCTGTGACCTTTGACATCAGTGCCAACATCTTGTCTCCAGTCACCAGTCACATGTTTCACCTACACTCAATACCACAGTCAAGTTAAATCAGTGAAATGGGCATATTCTCAATCCTGATGCATGCCAGCACAGCATAGCTCCGTGGATGGCAGGCAAGCATTCCAGCTGTGTCAACAGTCTTTCCATCTGCACATGTACATTCAACAGTAAATGCAGTCAAGCGTGATGCAGTTACAGCCCGCAGTCTTGCACCTTGAAAGCCTTGGCAACCGCACGAGACCCGAGGAAGTGGCTTGCAAACATTGCCATATCAGAACAACTTCCAGAGAATCTGAATACATGATGTTGCAGGTCGAGGCCCCTGCATGCTGTGGAAACAAATGAAAAATCAAGAAAACAGGCGCATCCGCTGTAGGCTGAAGAAGGAAGGGGCGTAACATTTGTCAAGACTGGTCTTCACCTCTGGGTGGTCAGTTAGCCTTGGCACCTGCAGAGCAATAACGGCGATGACGCGCCATGATCAGCTGATGTGCCGTGGACTTCTTGTAAATGCGATTATGCTCTGATGTTTCTAATTTCTGGTACACGCACGCTCACGTGACTATGTATTAGCCCAACGATGTTTACGGTCAGTGCGACGCAGTGATTAGTTGGCTTACATCTGGCAGCAATCGAAAGTGGAATTCTGCATCAGATACAATCAAATTAT
Source organism: Ulva armoricana (assembly GCA_032360965.1). Taxonomy (NCBI): domain Eukaryota; kingdom Viridiplantae; phylum Chlorophyta; class Ulvophyceae; order Ulvales; family Ulvaceae; genus Ulva; species Ulva armoricana. The sequence continues at coordinate 431,814 of JAUMHO010000010.1, forward strand.
CTTGGATTGTCATCTTGACTTAGTGTTGTGCTGAGCACTGCTGCAGACGTCTAGCTAAGATCGCGTCCGTGTCGATGCGCCGGGTTCAAATTCATGCCGGTCGAGCAACGAGGTTGACGCGACTGAAGACGGCATAATTCCTAGAGGTGAAGTATGGCTTGATTACGTTGTGTGACAGGCGTGTTAGGTGCAGTAGTGATGATGATCAGCAGCCAACTCCAGCATCAGCTGCAGTGTCTTAAGTGTTACACAGAGATGGGCGCAACAGCCTGGCACGGCCAAGAGGTAAATGCGCAAGCTAACACAAGCAAAAGAATCGAAGAAGCACACTAACCCAAAAAATCCAGGCATTCCTCAACATCAACATGGACCGGCTGGTCAAAGTGAAGTCGTTGTATCTAGCATAAAAGACGGCATTCAGGCGCGCATAACAACACATGGGCATGCGGTTTTGAATGTGGGGTTCTCGGGCGAATTTCATGCTGGTATATGATCATAACACCGTAATTAGCTGCGCATGGTGACATCACCATGTGCGTTCCCTCTCGAGCCACTCCCAGCCGCCCTCCCTTAGTCACCCCCGCAGGAGCCTGCCAGCACTCCTGACACGGAGCTCTTTCAATTAGGGACCTGGTGCCTCCCGCGTGCAAACCCCCTGTTTGTTGCTCCGTGGGAACCTGCCCCAATTGCACGTACGCAGGCGTCTCGCCTTGGTCCACACGCTTGCAGTGACAGTAGTGCATGTATCCCGGTGTCTGCAGTTCTTCGTCAGTCAGAGTCAGCGCTGCATGGAGCTACTTGGTGGTGATCGTTTCCGGATCTGTGGGTATCCTAGAAGGTTCAATAGTTGCTTTGGGTTCATGCTAGGTTAATACAGATTCGAATCCTGGGATGATGCATGTGTTTTGTCACCGCGGTGCTCGTATTTGTACAGTGAGTCTGATCCTTTCTTCTCCCCTCTTGGTATTGCCGAGCCTGTGTTCCCTTCGTTGTACAGTAATTACACATGATGGCAAGTGCGTTCGATGCAGTTTCCCCATCATGTACCTTCCTGGCACTTGCTTAATCTCATTATCTCGGCCCCACTCAGCCAATCCCAATGACCTCCATGAAGCCATAACTTTGCAAAGGCTCAGGGCTACAGAAATCCACTATTCCTTCAAGCCACTCTAATGCACGGCAATGCTCGCATGTGCATAGTCCAGGGGTATTGATCAAGATGGCTCTGCGTGTGCATGGCAGCCTAGAGCTCTCTAGATCTACAGACCAGATTACCGCAACGCCCATGCCCATTCAAGCACTGAGGGCGAGCTCATGTGGTGCACAACAGTACACAACAGCATTAGCCAGCCGTCATCGACACGAAAGTGTACACTAGTACATCGCCGTTTGTGTGGACACATTGTGCACCTACATGCACAGGGCGACCATGATCAGATGCCCACCTGCAAGCTGTAGATTCGGCTATTAACCGTGCATCACAACAAACTCAAACAGGCATCGGCCATCAATTACACTGGTAGGGATGAAAAGTTGTAGAACTGTGGTAGGAGGGGCTGTCCCACTGGAAGGCGAGGGGATCCCCCCTCATGCGGACGATCCAGAATTTGAGGGGATACGCATAAATGTCCTCGGTGCCATGTGAGCAATACTGCCGATAAATGAGCGTAGCGCTGCCCAGGTTGACATCAATTTCGAAATGTACATCTGATGACAGTGAGGCAGCGGATGGCAGTGCAGAAGAGGAGGCTTCTGGCAGCTTGATTGATGTGTCTGATGACGATGAGAATGTCACACCAAACGGCCAACAGCAGAAACATAAGGCTGATGAGGATCGAGCTCGCATGCCACAAGTGCCTGCGCCAGGCTCCAAGACAGGTGCTAAGAAGCACAAGGCTCCCAAAGGTTCTTCCAAGCCTGTGAACAAACAGAGGCGGATTTCCACTGCCTCGACCCCGGGGTCCAGATCGTCTGACACCACTGAGATGGCGGTGAAGAAGAAGGCAGTTGCACGGGAACCAAAGTCATCCAAGTCCAGGAAGAGCTCCACCAAGGTGCCGCCCTTGAGCAAGGTGACACGTGCGAGGAAGCATTCCTCATGATCGGTGTGCACTCAGGCTCACGGGGTGTGCAACTCTGTGCACACTGTGGCAGCTTTTGTGGGGACATCCCTGGTCTCATTCCTTCAAGCTGCTCTGCTATTGAATTTTTCATGAACATTGAGCGTTTTATATTGAATACTTGATGAATTGTTGGTCGAATCTTTGGCTGAACCGGGTGTATTTTTGGTGGATCTAGCACCTGTTTCGGTTGAATGCTGGCTGTAGTTTGGATGTAAATGTAGTGATTGGTATACGCCCCTTATACATCTAACATCCGTTCAGACATTCACCAGTATTCATCCAACCTTCGGGAGACTCAATGGCACATCCATTCCTTATCATGCAGCGTTCATCTGAGTGTACATCCACAAGTTGCTTGGATATTCACCGGCATACACTGACACATTATCCCTGTGTACTGTTTGATTGAATGTCAATGAATCTTCAAGCAATGTATCAATAGATAAGGATGAAAGCTGCCTCTAGATGTTCTGTGTTGTTGATGTATGTTTTCACTGAATGCTAAATGAATGGCTTTGGATATTCAACATATATCAATTGTACCTGCTTGTGTTTTTAAAGAGTCAACATACACTTGAAGTCCATTTAGAATACCATGAGCCTACACTTGGGCTTTCTGCTAGTGCTCATATGCGTTGCTTGGTACGGATATTCTTGCGATTGTCTTTGTAATGACACATTCATGTGTACAGTTGTCATTTGTTGTACAATTCGTGCGCCGGCTATGTTGATCGCCCCCAACACCCCGCCTAGGTCACTGGCGATGGACCCCTGCAAGGCCCTGGGACTAGAGTACATGCTCGTGTGAGACACACATCACAATTACCCTCTAAAAGCCTTAAGAATGCATGCATTTGAGCTGGACGCACGCTCATGCCTATGTTCAAACTTCTGCAAAATACAGATTCCCAACTTCATACGTTAGGCATCGGTGACTGCGAGATGATCTGCCAGCTCTTGCAGCCAACAGATTGATACCATATCACAACTTCAGCAGGCTGCACTAACGTGTTGAAAGTCCAGCTATGCTAGTTCAGGCCATCGCATTCCTGTGCTGTTGCCCGTTTGGCGTGATTCCCATTGACGCTTTTATTGATTGTTCCCGTGTACTCATGGTAGCTGGGGTACGAATTTAGTCTGGTGATGGCAAGATGATGTTGTCCTGGGACGAGCCTGCATCTGGCATGCAGTGAAGGCACATGATGGACTAGCTATCTATGTCGATCTAGCGACGGATAAGGCACACTAGACATTCTACCATCGGGGCCATTTATAGCGAACGACTGAAAACCTATCGGTGCTGAAGGGTGCATGCGCACCGCTGCTCCACTCCACAGCACGTCCTTCAAATCAATATTGTCCGCATAGGAGTACTTTTTGCAGGCCAGTGGTCGTTGTACCATATGTTTGATGTGATGTAATAACAATCCATAATAAGCCTCGACTCGGTCATTTATGCCATGTGGTGTCCAGGCCTGTATCTAGAAGTAGCTGGTCACGGTATCTACCAGATATGCGATCAAAGGACACTGTAGACACCGTGTATTGAACGGAATGCTATCATAAGCATTAGCAAAACCACACTCAGCGGATGGCAGCAGATGTCCGCAGGAAAGGTGCCATGACATGCACCAGGCCTGGGGGTCAATGTAGGGAGTAATACACATTGCCAGATATCTCATCTGGCAAGGGCATCAAGCAACGGGCTGGAGCTCCTTTGACACGGAGTCTCATGTTCGAGCATGTATCAGGTAGGAAACAACAGAGCGTTATCCAGTGTATTACCAGAGGCTTACAGACACGGCCAAGAATTCAGCTTCGCTTTGCAGTATCGGCCAAGCGCCTAAACTGTTACATAGCTGTGGATTTTCTCGAAGCCATGACATTCCCTCATTTGTTGAAGGCACGAAGGATCCTGCGCCAACTTTGCTGCGGCTATTGCCGCGTTCCTACTTGCAGGGGTCCCATGTCGCTTGTGAGCCATCTCAACAAGGCCATTCACCACACCACCATCTTTGAAGACAGAAACAAGAGACCTGCATGTGAAGTGTTGTCCAGGGCATGATCGCTAGCACAGCATAAAAGTGACACTGAATACAGTGGAGTATTGAACGATCGCACTTGTCATCAGCAATGTACCCAATGCAGAGAGCAGCGTTCCCTGCACATCCGTCCATGACTGCCTTGGTGCAACATGCCCATGAAAGCAGAGCAACAGCACTTGAGGTCTTCAAGACATGTATATGGCCAGCTGCACCAAGGCCTGCCAGGATGCGCATAACTGCATCGATCGCCTTCAGCGCAACTCGGTCTTGCCACAACCTCAGGTTGGGCTGAGAGATCTCAGATCTGGGCATGATTTCTGTGGCAATTCCTGCCTCGAAAGCCATATTGATCAATGGTGTCGAAAGCAATTGACTCATCAGAGTGCTATCGGCGTGTATAGCAGCTACATGTCTTGCCTCCACACATGCTGCTAGCTGGGCCACAGCCGTATCTTCGTGTTGAAACAACTTGGCGACCAAGCAAAACCACGATTCAGAATTTAAGCATTCAGAAATTGATCCCTCATCCCTTTCGAGTCCAAGGTTGTATAGGCAAGTCAGGCATGCCTTCAAGGCTTTAGTTTCAGCCTGATTGGCTCCACATCCTGAGAACTGTGAGCAGTGACACGTGAGGGTCTGCAGCATCGAGTCACATGCCAATGCAGACCTCATCTTGGGATACGTTGATGAATTGGCAAGCAAGTTGGCGGCTAGCTCACACGTAGCAGGGCTTGTCGGCTTCTGCAGCAGCATCTGCAACGTTGTTGCGTGTCTTCCAGCGCCAAGTTCCTCTGACACACTCGCCGCAAATTCGTAGACAGTCATGCAATTTGACAGCAGTGAAACCAAAATTGACTGGTGTATTGGCTTCAACTTCTGGAGCTTCTCAAAGATGTCATCAATCGCACTTCGGTCAGACACCACATCCACTTTTGACAGAAAAGCTGTAGCCACGCGCTGCCTGGACTGCTCGTCAGTAGTCAAGGTATGCAGCAGAACAGCAAGCCCCTCAAACGATCCTGCTGCCATGCAGCACTGAGAAAGAAAATTTTTACACAGCAGTTCTGTAGACAGCCGCTGTTTCTGCCCTGGCGGCTCACCTAGAACACATCCACTCAGTACATGGCCATTTGTATCCACCTGACAGGCTACATTTAGTAGCTCTGCACAACATGTGATTGTGGACTCACAGTTTGAACAATCTGATGCTTTGCAGGTGCTGGTTGCACACTTTCCATTCCAAAGACTCAGGTACCGTGCTAGCTGGCAAGCTGTAGATTTCAAACCGCCACATGACCGGAAGTAAACAAGCCAGTCTTCATGTCCATGCAACATTGAAATCATGTCATCGCAAATGCGTGATACGCTTACGGCTTCTGTGTCTGTGGTAGACAGGCTGGCATTTGTAGGAGGAAGAGCGGAAACTCCCTTGACAGACTTGCATGAACTGCTGCAGTCATGCACGCGAACATGGATAGCTGCCAAAGCGCAGCTCAGCGACTCAAGTTTTTGAAGCTCCTTCATTGTCTCTTTTGATGCCGTCAAGCCTTTGACCACTTTCTGCTCATCGTATGCACGCTGCACTTGTTGCGCTGCTCGTATGATATCAAAATTGTCAGGAGCCACCATTAAAGCTGCCTCCATTGCCTACATGCTGGAGCAATCAGCGGTCGGACCAGCATGCAGATTTGAGCTGATGTATCAGTTGTGACGAACAGCTGAATTGTCAAATCCTGTACTGGACCGCCCACTCACCTCAGCTGCTTCCTTAAAATGCTGCAAGCCAACCCTCGCAGCTGCCATGCGCTGCCAAGCTTTCACCACCATGGGATGCTCTGGTTTGTCCAGCAAGAACTCATGGAGCCTGATCACCTTCTCACAATGCTCAATAGCCTGAGCATAGCAGCCCATCTTTATTGATGCCATTGCAGCATTTGAATGGAGCTTTGGATTTGACCGATCCGCATTGCAACCTTCTTCAAAGTGTATGTATGCTTGTGCCCATTGCTTATTTGAGTACGATGCAATTCCAGCTTGACGGCATCGCTCTGCCCGCTGACGATCCTTCACCATCCTGTATGTGCTAAACTGTGATCACAGGCATATTTCATCTTGAAGGTTGTCAGGTGACAAAGAGCGTGCCACACCGAGCATGTCGATCGTTGATGTCCTTTTCCATGGCTCGCAACTGAGCATTGTTGGGTGTGCAGCTTGCCAGAAGCTCATCCTCGTCATCCTCTGGGCACCAAATGTCCCACTTGATGTAGTCTGTTGATGCCAGAGTGGGTGCATTGGTCTTGATGTGTTCTTCATACCTTCTCCTTGCGCGCTGCTTCATTTCAATTCTCGTCTTGATCTCCTCAACTTTCTTTTGTACCGAATCCTTCCGAGACTCGAAATCATGAACCTCTTGTTCATCCCTAGCTGGTGCAACATTGGAGCTAGGTGGCTGCATTCAGTATTCTAAACATGGATCATCAAGCAGAGTTGGGACATCAATTGATCCATATCGCGCTAACTGCTACTTTGCGTACCACTACGGCTACTTTGCGTACCACTACGGCACGTCGAGGTGTGCACCTGTGGTATGGCTTCTTTCACCAGCTTTGAATCCACGTATGCCGGCGAGATTGTGCCTTTCGATAGCCCGTCTATCAGAATTGAGGCCTCTTCGACTTTCTTGGTAAAATCGTCTACGTCATATATGGATGGCATTTCAAGGTGGTTCCTTCCCTTACTTTTTGCTGACGCTGCCATCTTGATTACGTGTTCAAGCACATCATATGTATTTTGATGAGGAACGAAACGGTTGACTTGCGTTCTGATGGTGAATCAGTGTGTATCCAGAGCTGGTGAAGCCCGGGCTCGTAACGTGCACACAGGCAGACCTGCGTAAATTAGCCAAGCGCGCAATGCAGCAATGTACCGCAACCCGTCGTTGTAACTGAGATCTACTTCCGTCAGCAGCGCGAGACAGTGCCCGTGTCTATAGAGATGGACCAGCTAGGCCGAGATGTCGTGGGATTTTGCCGAGTCATCACGGGCTGCTCCCAGAACCCGTATGAGTGGCATGCGTCGAGAAGTAAATAAACAGCATGTATCACCGATTCAAGCAGTGTTTTTGCTTTCTATTTGAGCTTGCGGTAGTTCAGCACGTGTGTATCAAGTGAACGAGCTGCGTTGTCTTGTATACACTATCTTCACACGAAATTATCATGCACGGTCTTCGACATGCAATTCATTCGCAATTTAAGGGAATTGTAGAGGCTGTTACACCAGCTGCGAGCGTCAGTCACTTTGAAGACAAACGGGTGAGTCTCGAATCGCAAACTCAATGGTGGCAGAAGGCCATGAAGCGGGTCTCGATAAATATGATCGCTCTGTGACCAAGAAGAGCCTTTACTTGAGCATACATTCACTTGTGCTCTGCGAACGAATGCATGTGTGCACCTGACCGACACCGCGAACAGCACGCAAGTTAGCGCAGGTGCTGACACCTGAAGAGTTTGTGACGGCTGGGGATCATCTTGTAAGTACTGTGGGGTCCTGGTCCTGGTATGCTCTCGGTTGTCGCTGATTCTGGCCTTGTACGACCCACAGGTGACAAACGAGTTGGTCGACTGTGCAGGTCCTCCGGCGTTGGCAAACACGCGGTTCCATTTCTGCCCGCAGACAAGCAGTTTTTGGTTACTCGGAATGGTATGATCGAAATCCAGCTCTTGCTTGGCTTGTGCTGAATCTGTACCTGTCTTGCTTTCACTCAATTTACGAACGAAGCTTCTGTAGTGCCGTGCAAGAAGCGCGCAAGTTCACTGAAGGTAGATGATATTGAAGTGGACGGTGGTGGTGATGACGGTGATACATGGATATGTGCTGCACCAGATGTACATTCAGCAGCGGCCAGCACAGGTGCTGCCAGTGTTGGGAATCTTGATGATGGTGACGAGGTGTGAAAAGGCTCGCGTGAGCAAGTCAGTCTGTGATGTGTGAGGCAGTGTGTGATATGCCAGGCAAAGCTACGATCATGTAGCCAGCTCGAGCAGGCAAGACGAATGACATGACCGCATGCAATGCAGGACTCGTATGTGCCGCCCACAGCATCTACAGAACGCAGATCGTACGACCTTTATATCACCTACAGCAAATTTTATCAAGTTCCTCAGTTCTGGCTGGTTGGCTTCTCGGTCGACAAAACTCCCTTGACAATGAAGGAGGTGTGCATTTGCGCTCCACCCCCTGCCTTTCCTTGCGAAGCGACGAGTGCTTCAAGTTTGAATTCAGACAAGCCCTCCTGTCGTACAGATGGAAACAGATATCAGTGCGGACCACATGCGAGAAACTGTAACTGTTGATCCCTTTCCACATATAGACAAGCTGACAACGATGAGCATACACCCTTGCCAGCATGCCAAGACAATGAAAATTTTTGGAGACCAGCAAGTGATGAACGGCAAAGAGTTTCCCGTGGCGCACTATCATATTTTGTTTTTGAAATTTATCTCCGGGGTTGTCCCGACGATAGAGTATGATTACTCGATGGAATACTCGATGAGCTGATGCCTCTGCAGTAGAGAAGGTCTTTGCTTGACTGCATGCGACATGCAGGCCGTCTTGTTGTGTGACACTTGCGTCGTTGCGACATATGCATAACTTATGATGGTCTTGACTGACAGTGCAATTTGGTACAGATCGAAATTTGCAGCATTTTGGTACACATTACAATGTTCAGGAACATCAATGAACGACACACTTGTCTTTTGGGCTGGAATTTGCCTTCCCTCGACGAGATAAATGAAACCAAGACCAAGATGCACTTTCCTGCCCGTCACAGAGAACACCGTTGCTTCCAGTTTACTAGAAACCACTGTATACCCGGAGCCGCTCTCTTTGCATTCTGTACCAGAATTACAAAGGCCAGCTGTTACCATAGCTGGGCCGCTTTTGGGCGCCCTGCGGTCATATTGACCAACTGTAGCATAACAACAGTGCCGTGCATGAGCATGCATAATCAAAGACTGTGGATAAGCATATATCCGTTGGCAAGCCATCCACCACTCTGTATATGCCAGCTGAACAGAATCGTGCGTTGCCACAGGGAATGCCTGATCCTGTCACACATCTACCACAATTTACAATTTCTGGCTGTCGCCTGGACCTGATGGCTCTGTGGCATTCTCTGACCTCCACAATACACTTGGTGGTCAACAAGGCATCTGTCTCCATGGGGTCCTTTGCATGGATCCTCCAGGCAAACTTCCGAGTTCCCGCACCTGGCATAACTGGCACAGCAGCTGCTGATGTTCCAGGTGATGCATGAGATGTGCCAGCAAAGTGGGCATGTTCCAGTCATAGGAGGTAGGGCGAGGGCGAAGACCGGCAGCAGGAGGTGTGGAGTAGCTCTAGAGCACACAAGGTGGGGCAGCAGTGGTCTTGGGACTCGCGAAGTTTGAGGTGTGGCGGCAAGTTTGTTGCACCGTCATTTCTGCCACACTCTGCGTCCAAGTCTGTGGGAGCAGCTCGGTCTGGCTTGATAGCACGGCTCATGTGGATGGTCACACGCAGTGCCTGATACCTTGCCATGGGATATCATCCTTGTGTAGGCACGCTAAGTTTGGACTTGCTTACAGGTGCAAAGGAATGTCACAGAGATCGCAACATGATTGTGCTGCTGTGATTTGAGAGAATTCGCCCTCATGCGATTGGAAATCAGTGAACAACAAAGCCGCACGCAAGTAGCGCGTGCACCTTGTTGCTTACTCTAGGATTTGAAAGAATTCATGCAGGAAGTGGGCTGATTGAAACGTAAGTAAGCCATGTCTGGGTGCATGCATGCTATGGACAAGCAGGAAGCAGGGCAGTTGCTCATAGTAATGGCCTAGGAAGGATTCCACACAAGCACCATACATGATAGGTGGCAGTGGCTTGGATGGCTGTAAATGTTTGCTGCGGTTTCAGCGTGATTGGTGGTGGTTGCAGGCCAATTGAATACGAACATTTGTCAGGGACATGCAGATCAAGCCAAGCGAAGCTGCAGAGAGCTAGGAGACAAATGAAACGGGGGCTAGGCTGGGTGCCAGGCTGGCGATGCGATGGAGATCACACTGTACAATTTGGCTTTTCCTCCTGAATGTAAATCCTGGCTTGGCCAAGTAACAGAAAAGGGTTGCAGGTAGCATTTGTGGAGTTGGTTCGAGAGATCTATAACACTGATTCTATACCTGGGCCGTATCCAGCACGACTTCACAAGTTGTTTCCTGTTAGATGACTTCATGTGACACACACGTTGTCAAACCAAGGCTTGCTTGTTATGACATGGAATCATCGTCACACCAAGGGGATCTTGTGTACATTCAATCTTTTGTGTTGCCTTTCACTGCATGGCCGCTGCGGCCTTGGTGGTTATTTGTGGCGTCGCGGCCCAGCACATGCATGGAGCCTAGGCGGCCACAAACAGCGGTCGTGGGTTCCGTGGCATTGCTGTGAGAAGAACGCTCACTGGCGCACCAACGCGTTTCTGCCCAGCCCGGCACAGACATGTTAGCGCATCTTCACGATTTTCCCGACCAACTCCTGTGAGTTTGACAGCGACGTTTTGCCATCCGTCAGAGCTTGCGTCTCCTGCATTCCGGAAACGTGTTTTGAGCAGTAAGAAGAGACAAGCTTTGACGCAACAAGCTTCACCGATAGCTCACACAGGAGCATGATATTCTATAGATCTGATAGGTGTTGCAGGCCCGCACGAGCATCGATCTGCAGCTCGTGAAATCTCAGCCACTCTCGTTCTGGGCCACAGTCTCAATTCGTCTCAGTTCGCAGGTTCTGAGGCCTAAACATTCATGATTGGCTGCTGCCGCGTTTATCACCTTGCCCTGTATACCTTGTCGTACACGTGGTGATGCCAAAATGATGGCATTCGCGAGTGTGCACCGGGGGTCATCGTGCAATGTATCAATGATTTACATTAATGTCAGACGACTGGTATAAGCTGAATTTCCTGTCACAGGAGGAATGATTGTATCGTGCCGGAGCCAAAGTCGGGGAGTCTGCTCAGCACAGCACCGGAACGCCCGGAAGAGCACCTCTTTCCGGCGTGCTGATCCAGGATCATTTCTTGACCAACGTGACAATGCTATTCTTTATGTCAAAGTTCGCTGTCCATGCGCATCCGAGGCTGTCATCGCCAGCGTCGCTGTTGGTGAGGACTATATGACAGCTCGTGGTGCACCTGAACCACTGGGTCCTTCCCCAACGTCTACGGGGATCAACTTCGCCTTGTTTTCTGCGCATGCAACCAAGGTCAAGCTGTGCTTATTTAACAGTGTCAACCAGCCCATAGGGGAGTACAGCATGCACCAGTCAGGTGTGTTGAACATCGCGCAGTGCATAGCGCCACATCACACCTTGCTCGGTAGATTCTGAGAGCCGCTGATGTTAAGTCAACGCATGCAACGCGTGCAGGCCATGTTTGGCATGTTGAGGTGATGGACTGTCCGCAGTCTGGAATCCTGTATGGAGTGAGGGTCTATGGTGAAGGCGGATGGGACACTGGACATCGGTGGGATCCTAAGCATGTGCTGTTAGACCCTTATGCGCCACTTGTATCCAGCAGGAGGGTGTTTGGCGTGCGCGACAGTGTGGAGCAGTACAAGCCAGAGGTGATGCTTCCTGCTTCATGTCTGCAGAGTCAGCCGTGTTGGCCATCTTGGGGCAGATCATCACAAAGTACAGCATGAGTACCAGGCTGCGATTGAACCCCACATGATTACTTCGGAGATTACAGGTGGGAAGTATTTTCCGCGGAACTTTTGACTTCTCTCGTCCACGCTTTGACTGGGGAGATGTGTCCCCACCTGGCCATCACCTGAAAGATCTGGTTATTTATGAAGTGCCAGTCCGCACATTCACAGCTGCTGAAAGCTCAGGCCTTCCAGAAGGTCAGCGTGGCACATACCTCGGGCTTGCGGCAAAGGCAGACCACCTAGTGGACCTGGGTGTCAATGCTGTGGAATTGCTGCCAGTCTTTGAGTACGATGAGCTAGAGTTTCAGCGCGGGCCAAATCCTCGCGATCACATGGTGAATATATGGGGCTATAGCCATGTCTCATTCATGGCACCCATGAGCCGCTTCGCTGCAGACGGTGGTGGACCTGCTGCAGCTGCAGCCGAGTTCAAACACATGGTCAAGACGTACGTGGTCAACTAACGTGATGCCACTCATGTCTTCTCAAGAATTTCAAGTCTGGTAGTAAATTATGTTTCACAACGGGTGCAATTCTGTACATGCTGACTTTGAACTGTGGTACTAGTTGTACACACCGAGTTACGTGGCTACAGGCTGCATTCTAAAGGGATTGAAGTCATTCTGGATGTTGTGTACAATCACACAGCAGAGGGCTCCGACGTGAATCCATACATTCTCAGCCATCGCTGTATCGACTGCATGACGTACTATCAGATGAATTTGGTGCAGTACGAGCAGCTCCTGAATTACTCTGGTTGTGGCAACACAATCAATGCAAACAACCCAGCCACTGCCAAGCTCATCATTGACAGCCTTCGTTTTTGGGTTGAAGAGTTTCATGTAGATGGTTTCCGCTTTGATTTGGCTACATGCCTGTGCCGTGGTATGCTCCCCTTGTCAGTATGGCATGCCCAAACACTGTCCCAGTCACTCTGTTCTGGGACAACCCTGCACTACCTATTGTCGTGCCACAAGTGTGATTCGCTTTGGTAGCCATCCCAAGTATGATGTAGCCTCATGAATTATTCAGTTTGCGAACGGTTACCATTTTGGTCAAGTTGTTGCATGTTGGTGCACTGTTCAGTTGACATATACCGTCAACTATCGTAACGGTGTTGATACTATTGCACAGATAGTGATGGGACGCTGCTGGAGGTGCCTCCGCTGATCAGGGCCATCGCCAAAGATCCAGTCTTGAACAAGACGAAGCTCATTGCAGAGCCCTGGGACATTGGCGGATATCAGGTGGGCAGCTTTCCCAATTGGGATGTCTGGGCTGAGTGGAACGGAATGTATCGTGATGTTGTCCGACGTTTCTTCCGAGGTGACCTGGGCATGAAGAAGGATCTGGCCACTCGCCTGTCTGGCTCTGCAGACCTATATCACAATCACAATCGGTGTGAACACCTCCACTAGAACATGTAGATCATCCTCTTTTAGTCATGACCTTCGGTAAACCGACTTGAGCATGTTGACTCACTGACAATTCGTTCTGGTGACTGTGACGATGTGCGGCCCTGTTCTAGCGCTTGCGAAGTAGCTGATAGCACACACATGTCTTTCTTAATCTAGTGAATGGGTAACTGCTCCTAGTATGGAATTCTATGCCGATGCCAACCTTGACATGTGACACCTATTTACAGATTCAATAAACTGAATCATGTGTGTGCATGCAGCAGCACACAGCGTAACATCTGTACAGGCAAACCAACCCTGTCAGAGTCATATCATTCAGCAGACTGATGGACTCTGGCCGCCATGCTGCCTGGTCTGACATCCGAAGCATGCGTGTGCAGAAAGCCTTATCACAGTGTCAATTTTGTCATTGCTCATGATGGGTTCACACTGATGGATCTTGTGTCATACAATGACAAGCACAACGGAGCAAATGGTGAAAAAGGTCGGGATGGTACCAATGATAATTTTTCGTGGAATTGTGGACATGAAGGACCCACGGATGACATGGCCATTCAAACATTGCGGTGGCGACAGATGCGCAATTACCATGTTGCACTCATGATGTCTCAGGGTACTCCAATGATCTTGTCAGGTGTGCTGCTGAGTGGGAGTGCCAAGCGCGGTGATGAATCACATGACCTGCTACTGTATATGTGACTCCACGGCATTATCAGTATGATCATCCATCCCATTTCAGCATTCCAATGCTTCATAATTTGCATTTAGGGGATGAATATGGTCATACACGCCATGGAAACAACAACTGGTATGGCCATGACGACCAGATGACTCATTTTGACTGGAAAGCAGATGCAAAGCAGCAGGAATTTTGTCGTTTTTATGCGGCACTGATCAAGTTCAGGCAAAGTTGTCCATTACTGGGCAGAGACGCATTCCTAAGTGATGATGACATCACCTGGCATGAAGCACATTGGGACAATGAAGCAAGCAAATTCATTGCTTTTACTCTTCATGGCAAGTTCGTTTCCGCACCCAGCGTGCTTGATCCTGAAGTTAATGTCAATATGCTGTGCCAGGACGGTTGCCACAGTGCACTTATGCGGTATTCGCGTGCAGGCAATATGGTTATGGAGATCTGTACTGTGCGTTCAACTCGCATAGGGGTACCGTACATGTGACACTTCCACCACCCCCAACTGGTCAGAAATGGTGCCGCCTCGTGGACACAAATCTGCCCTCTCCGCGTGACTGGGTTGAGGGCGGTAACAGGGGAGTGGAGCAAGAATATTGCATTACTGGGAAATCGTCGATATTGCTGATTTCGAAACCCCTTTAGAATAGCAATCCTGGAGCAAACTCATGGAGAGACTGTGATCTCAGGGATAGGATGCTTAGGCTTCATGGTATTTGGTATCGAGTAGGTTTAAGCAAGGCTAGGCCATTGCTACAAGTTCTGGCATACCGATAAGCTGGCTTCTATGCCTACCTTTCCTGACCACTGATGGTTACCACAAACAGCAACTCCGTCGTTCCTGACCGACATGGATTGAGTACTTCATAACTGTTCCCAAGTTAGCCCTACCAATGCAAGCCAGTACCAGTTCAGCAGTGTGCACACATTATGTCACAGTGCACGATTCTAGCTGACATTTTCGTCCAATATTATGACACTTTGCTTACAGCAACCTGTGGTCGCTGATCGGCACAAAATCCTTCTGATCTCAACACTGAACCAGCTGTTCTTGCAATCACACGCAGCCACTGTGTTGAGACTGAACTGCAGAGGTTTGATGTACATAGTATCAATTCTCGCGGTCATCATCCAAGTTTATCTGGTCACCGAATTTGTCATACAGGGCCTGCATGCCAAAGGTATGTCACTAAACTTGTCATTCATGACCATCCGAATTGCCAGCTGAACTTGACGCCACAATGAATTCATGCACCAGCTTAGTGACGTTGGGTTGACGTAAAACCGGCAATCATGGCACGCACCCCGTCAGGATCACAAGGGCAAGCGCACCGTCTTAAGCAAACCCATCTTGTCCTTCAACTCGTCGTGCTCTGTCTGAAGCTCATCCAGTTCGGCCTGTAATGTCTCCATTTCTGCAAAATCCATTTGTCTGTGAGCCAACATTTGCAAGGCGTTGATTTGCATTACAAACAGACATCGAGCACACCGCGAGATATTCGTTCATCAGCATCTTCATTGCCAATGTGCAAGAAACACTCGCCGATCAGGTATCTGGTGGCATCATCCTCATCGACAAGCATGATTTCATTCTGAGCTTCATCAAGATGCTCTAAGCGCTTCTGTAAAGCAGACATACACTCAATCAGCAGATGTTTTACATGAACAGCAGCATTTTGCATCATATGATACTCATACTCTCTTGTCCTCAATGCTTGCTCTGAGCATTTGATGACTGTGATTCAATTTCCCAAAAGCGTTGATGCGCTGTTGGTCATTCCAATCGACTCCCACCGTTTTTTGCTTCTGCACGAGGTCCCACGGTCTATGGTGATGGGAGTTTGGTGCTGCAGAAGACGAGTCAGACCTACACAAACGTTAAACAGAACTCACCTCCATAGATAAATTGCCAGCAGTGAATTGCTCCGTGTTGTTTGTCAGTATTGACACCTTACGGGAGGCCGAGGAGAACGGATAGGTTTGCTGCACAGCGCCTCCAGGTCAGCCAGACAATTTGTTCCATCGAGCAGTCTGTCGACCCTATGACGTCCAACACTCATGTGTGCAGCGAATTTGTTGCTCCCGACGTATGCCCAATCCCAGGGGACAAGTTCGTTGCAATTCCGGATGGTGGCCACCGGTGCCTTGAAGGTACCAGATAAAAACTACATGCCACAGCCAGCAAGGTATGCGTACACTCGTGCCCTCACGGTAAAGCATTATTTACGTACATTCTCACAAAACCGGGTACACCTCTGTAACCTCAGTCATTCCGTTGCGTCACGGCGTCTTGTGTCGGGGTTGTATGCTGTATACCATTGACGTTGGAGTTTCACCATCTAGAACTAGGCAGCACATTTATGGGCGTTGCAGTGACTTATCCGATTATATAAGATTCTTCAGCGTGAAATTGAGGCATGATTGCGCAGCATTGTCCAGGCCGAAAGTTGCGAAGCATTTCGCGTTTGCAGAGCATAAGGTATGGGGAGATCAATCGAAAGATCTTCTTTTGAATAACGATAAATATTTATATACACGCTGTTGCCCCCGACTCGTGTTTCGAGAACTGTTGTCCGTCCACACGCAACAACTCGAGCGTTGATCCACATTCTGGGCTATAGATGCAGGGATGCGAAGTAAGTGCCATCTGATACGCGCCTCTGAAGCTTTGGACATATAATCAGAAATGGGTCGTGGGCAGGGCGGTGGCAGGAAGCGGCCCCAGGACAACGGCGGTGTGGTTCCCCGGTATGATAATGCAGTACAAGCTCATGTGAAATTCATATGATATCTGTAGTACCTTGCTTCATGGTTGAGCCTATGTGCATCTTGTGCAGCTTGCGGTTGTGCAAGCCAGAGGGACTGGCGTAGAGTTATTGTGCGTGGATGGGTCTGTTTCACCTGGGCAACTACTGCTCAAGCATATCCAATGATGGTATTTTGTTCGACCTAGCTAATGTGTCTGATGAGCTGAGATGTCATTTGTGTCCATGATGACACATTCAATGGCAGCGTCTCGAAGTGCTTTGCAACCAGAAGGGTCCGTGTACATGATAGAATGCGATGCACGTTTTGATATTCATGCACCGTCAATGGTCCCTACAAGGTCAATGTCCAGCGAAATCGCCTTGCACATAAGGTACTGGGCATTTTGATTGTTGGAAGGACATGTCATGGTATAGGGGCGTGATTGCAGTTAATGACAATGTGAATAAGGTGCAAGCACAGTCACTGAGATGATGCACCAAGTATTGATTGCGCTTCGTTTTGTAAACTGCCAAGCTACTAGAAACGGTAGATTGCTGTGAATGGGAACAGCAACAGTTTTGACTCAATAACGTTGGTTTCGACTGTGTGGCATAGCGAGTGCAGACTGGGGCAGAGGCGGGATGGGCGGAAACTCTGGCGGCAGGGGTGGATATGGGCATAATGATATGCCATTCGGCATGGCCGGGCCCAACGGTGTGGGACATATGCGTGGTATGGTGGGTGTCCCTGGGATGGGACCCATGAGGCCGCCACTGGATGCAGCGATGATGATGGATGGCATGCAACCTAGGCCGTTTGGGATGGGACCAGGGCGGGGGCAAGCAGGAAGGGGTGGTGGTCGAGGTGGGCATCGGGGTGCTGGACCTGTGCGTGGAGGAGGTGTGGGTAGCTTCAAACGGCAGCGCTTTGAGGGTCCTAGTAGTGAGGATTCCAGGGGATTCATCAAGAGGGGGAACCATGGGCCTCATCCAGAGATCTATACAGCAATCAGCGAGGCAGTAACGCCACAGATGGTGTTACATCTGTGGGCAGACCAGGGCCACTTGTGGACTGAGCAGTACCTTGCTCATGGCTTGTTTACGTTTGCAAAGCTAGTGGAGGAGACATGTCCAGATGAAATCCACCAGGCATGTTGCCGCCTACTGGCCAAGGTTACATGTCAGATGACATGTGGCTGTTGTTGGTAATGCAGGGTTGATATAGTAGCTGGTGTAAGGTTAGGGCTTCAAGGTTAGGGCTTCAAACCGCTGAAGAAGTCCTGGTTGAAAGTGGATACGTGGCCTAAATTGACACCGCGGTGCCGCAATTTGGTTGAGTCTGTAGCATATAGTGAGATGGTTTTCTTTAGTAAGCTCGTGTGCGAGTGCAAGTATGTAGCTGTTGTATGTGAAATCGTCTGTGCATAGGTGATGACGATTGCTCTTTCTATGCAGATGCGGGTGCTACCAGATTGCGCCAGCATGGTAGATGCAGCCAAAACGTTTGTCATGTCCATGCGTCCAACGGAGTGCTCAAAAGTTGCCCGAGCCATGGGCAAGCTGGATCTGCAGGATGAAGATCTATGTATGGGTTTGGTTCAAGCTATGCGGTCCCATCTACAGGAAAGCCCGCCCATTGCTGTGGCAGGTGTCATGGCTGGGTTGGGCCAGGTAGCATACCGGTGCGCTCTTTCCACAGTTCACTGGTTTAACAATCCCTTATCAAATTTGTTGTTGACGATAGTTATTTGTAGCCTGTGCATGCAATTGGTAAGGTTCATCAACAAACTAGTTTGCCACTCAATTCTGTGCAGGCCAGCAGCTGCAATTTTGTGCGACGTTGAAAAGTACGTTGTGTCCAACTCTTCCCGGCTTACCCCAAAAGACGTCAAAGATTTTATTGTCGCATTTACTGCCATGGAAGCACCTCCGTCACCAGAAATGGTGAATGCTGCAATTCTGCAGCTGCCAGGGCATTTTAAAGACACACTGCCAAAAGATCTCTCTGTGCTCATCACTGTGCGTCCTTCTGACATTACAGATACAGACGCGTGCCATTCGTTTTTACCCACTTGGTTGCATATGAGCCTCTTCACAGGTGCTCTACCATGCAGGCTCTACGCAAGCTCGATTTTCACCCATCGCAGCCATTTGTGATGGCTTGTGCGAGCTTCCTGGGCACAAAGCTCGAAGGAAGTATAGCGGGCGCTCTGGCGCCCTCAACCCTAGAGGTTGGCACAATTTCGAAGCTGCTGTCGGGGCTGGTGGGATGGAAGTTCCCACCGCCTCCACCAATGCTTCTCATGGTGTGTTTCAGATGGCTAAACTCTTGCATTACAGCTTTGGACTGTGTTCATACCCTGTTGGCCGTGTGCAGATCAGCAGAGTGCTTATGAACCAGATAAATACAGCAGCAGCTGCTGATGTGTGCGACATATTGGAGATGTTTGCTGCGGCGTATTGGCATCCCAGCGTGCAAGTACTCCATGCGATAGAGGCAAAACTTGACAGCAACTGTAGTCAGCTGCCAGTTGTGTCTCTTTGTACATCCCTCTGGTCATTTGCAATATTTGCGCACGTCCCAAATATATCATTTCAGCGCACGTATGCTAATCGAATTGAGACAGATATCTCTCAGTTAAATGCATTTCAACTGTGCTCTGTCCTTTGGGTGTTTGCCCTTTTCCGCAGCTGCACCATGGGCGTCTGGAACACACTGGTAGGGAAGCTGCGAACATTCAGTGTTTCCGACATTGATGAGAGCGCGCTGAAGTACTTTTTCCAGGTAAGCATCCATCACATACCTCCTCCTTCCTGTGTGCGGCACCGGCTCCATTGATATTTCGCCATCCTCTGCCATTTAGCTCACAGTGACCCTTTAGTTCGGTGAGCACAGGTGTATCTATTCATTCGTGCCAGTGCAAACTCTAACTTAGATGCTTATCATATGCCTCAACTGCTACTTCAAGAAGCTGACAGGGCATGGCGGCGCTCGAAAAGGGAAGAATCCAGACAGGCGCTGAATGACTTCGAATTAGATGTCAAGCGCATCATATCAGGTATGCTTGACATCAAACCGGTGGAGACCAAGGTGTGCTGCTCCAGTGGGCTCCAGCGGAACATATGATCGGTGCTGAAGGTTTTGTGCTTCTGGATCCCAAGTCTGTCTGATGCAGGCAATCATAAATGATGGGCTTTTCACTGTTGACCTGTGGTGCCCTAATAGAGAGGTCGCCATCATGTGTCTTGGGCCAACGAAGTTTTCTATCAATGCAATTCCTTCACAAGCAGGCCAGGTGCGGCCTGGGTTTCGCCTTCCAAGTTGTCAACCTTGACACTCACGGTTGGGATATTTTACACGTGGCCTGTGCATTTACAGGTTATGCGAGTTCCTGCACCGGTGCCACTGGGGCAGACACGCATGATGCAGCACCTGTTTGTTGCATGCAAGGTGCCGGCCGTGCTGGTGCCACAGCATATTTGGATGTCTCTAGAGAGTGACAGTCTGAAGCGTGACTTTTTGAAACGGCACATTGAGGCTGCCGAATCAGATCGGGCTTTGTTGTGAAAGCAAATAAACCATGAAAGCTCCTCAACTATATACCTCTGGTTTCGTTGCGTGTATGCAGTAACACCATGTATCGAATGTGTATGGAAGCCTGGTGCATTCCATACAACACGTTGAATGTACAGAGCACACCTCCCAAGGTACCCATCTGGTTATTACATGACCAATTAAACATCATTTCCGCACTGATAGCCCCAAATTCAACATAAAATGTAACACTGTGCCATTGGTCCAACCAAACCCCACCTGAACTTTATACTCACCACCATCTCCACAATCACCACACACATCTGCACTGTACTTTTCCCATATGCATCCCGTCCTTGACAAGCCTTTGTGAACCCCTGTCAAGAACGCCGTTCCTAAGAAGTGGCCTAATTGCATGCCTTGTGTAGACCCATACGTGCACAACCCATCTACCCAGGTGCAGACCAAAGGCGCCCATGAGCAAGACGCGTCCCATTGCTGTTCTGTCGTCACCGTTGTTGTAGCCAAACCACCGGCACGGAGCAGGCCTGATATCCGCATTGCAGCTACTAGATCATCAGCTGTGCATGCATCAGGGAGTGGCATCCCCCATAGAAACGGCTGCCATGAACAAGCATGAACACTATAGAGCTGCGTACATTGAAATGTTGAATCCTCTGTACACTGGTCAGTTTTGCCGCAAAGCAAAAGATCAGTCCAACGACTGCACCGTGCATTCCACATTAAGCGGTGTATGCTTGAAAGCCTTGCAGCGGCTCGCCTTGACCACTGCACCAACCATTGAGCAATGATGTTTTGCCGCTGCAGGACAGTAAAAATTGGGGGGGGGGGGGGATGGTCTACTTTTGAAGTTCCGCACCAGCAGCAACGCCTGTCTGTTTTTCAGTGAAGAGCATAACTTGCTTGCCACGCTCTCCATGTTCCATAGGTAAACGTTTAGGTCTACAGGTATGATTTCAGTTGTCCGGATAGTTAACAGGTCCTGCTCATCACTACACCAACGAGAACTGAAGTCCCAACCCGATTCGGCTGCAGATGCAACGTTACGAAACAAGACCTCACGCTGGCCTGGATCTGTCAGCTGTTCAGCCAATGTGGTATCTTCCCTACAGATCCAGAGGGGGTTACGCGAACAGGCTTCAGGGCATTATAGAAGCGGTGACCAATGTACTTGATGCATGATCAGGGACACACTGAAAGCTTTCTGGACGGGGAGAACTCCAGCAGGCATAGTAGCGGCTCAGGTGATGAGTGCCGCCTTCACAGTCGACTACCATGCAGCTCTTATAGCCAGATGTCCAGTGCGAGTATTCTTTCGTGATGCAGGTAAGCGCACGTGCCATGAATTCTGGACTTGTGTCACAGCTGGTGACAAATAGATCCACCATTGCAGCAAACAGTGGAGGCTGACTGCGATTGAGGTAGTAAACCTGAAGTCTGATTTTGATAGTAAGCAGTGAAGCACCATGGCCAACGACATGTAAACCTGTTGCAGTTGGTCAAGATGATCATGATATATATGCTGCCCTTTTTGGTCTGATGCAACCAGCGCTGTAAAATGCAACCTTTGGGTTTCAACACGGAATCTAAATTGGTGTCAGCGCAAAAACCTGAGATTTCTACATTACCTGGAGGAAGAGCTGCGAGGGTACCGTTTGCCATATACGAAGACAAATCTCAATGGCTGAAAAAATGTCAAAGTGCTGACTGGGTGTTCATTGGAACATTCGGCATGCTGAACAAATTATGGATCAGGGATGCAATGGCAGATTCGCTCTGTGGGACGGCAGCCTGCTAAAACATCCTTGTTCGAGACGTGTGTCCCGGTCTACTGTAGTGGATATGTGGTGACGGGGCCCGATATGCCTTGTTGCCTGTCTGCGGTGGCCGCCTGTTTGTTCTGGCGACCACGCACTCCTGAGACGAGCAAGCTGGGTGCACGCGGATATGATGAGAACTCTCCCTGCCGGCTTGGAAATCTGACATTTACTTTCTGACCCTATGTGATACTTGTGCATACCATGAAGGCAATCTCAGTGAGAATAGAAGTGAACAAAGAAGCTGGATCACACCCTTGAGCCATTGGGGACAAATCCATGCTGCTCAATCATGTACATTAGGTTGAGTAATGTTGCCTTAGCCGTACTTGTCATGCCACATGCAAGGAGGCCCTGCAGGCATCACAGTTGAAATCTGATTGCGACTGCGGCCATTGCATGGCGCCCAAGCCAATGCACAGACCTTCATAATCCAGTATGAATCCCAGTAGTAAGTCTCTCTGAAGCGTTCTCCACAGATCATCATTTCGTTTGGCAATGGAAGCAACGTGCTTGTCGTGTCGACCTTGACATTGACCTGGGAAACATTCATCTATGTGGTCGGGCAGCTACTGAGGGCCATCACAACAGGGATGATGGACATTGCTCAAAAGCATGGCATTAAGACTGAAAGAAACTCTCTGACATGTACCTTCCGACACAGATCGGGCCACAAAGCATGTACATCAATGGCAAACTGCCGCGTCTCAGGGCATGCTATCTTTTGCAGCACTGCTGTTGGCAACTCTGTCCAGCCAGAAGGAGAACACTTGTCAAGATCTGTGCCTGGCAGCTCAAACATCGTCTCCAGGATTTGAGTGACTGTCTCTCCATCAACGGAGCACTGCAGAATCGCGTTACATGCTTCTGCAACGTCACCCACAACAGGCATGTCCCTGTGAGCACAGGATGTGGTTGCACACATGGAAAGTCTTTAATCCATTCATATCACTTTAATTCATCACCTCAGGAGTATTGCAAGTAAGCCATTCAGTCGCCTGTACAAATTTAAAACTGCAAGGGAAAGCTATCTGATAACATGTTCTGAACTAGGCTGAACCTTGGACAGACATAGCTCCTGGACACAGACATAGCCAGCTGCATAGGGTTGAATGCTTCCACACACTGCAGGCTGAAAATGCAACACACCACTGGTTTTATGTGCAAAACTGAGACTGTAGAACACAAGTGTGGTAACACTGAGAACATCAAAAACTTACACAAAAGCCTTGGAGTCCGAAAAATTGCCGTGCTTGGCTACAGCAGACAGCACATCTGGTGATAATTGCCTTGACAATGGCATGTCAAACCGTTGGTGACCGCACGAAGAACGAACACGGCCGCGGTTCACGAGCCCGCGGCGCAAGTTTGTTTACATAAGCATGTAGAGCTGCCCAACTAGTCTCCGATCCGAAAAGTGACTGATCCGATTAGTGTCCGATCAGGTTAGGTCCAGTTGGGGGCACGGGTTCCGACGCGCCTCGTCCGCATACTGTAAGCATCGAGAGCGTAGCTTCAGCGAAGGGTTTAATCTTCAGTGGAATCCATGTCACACTGGCGTTAATCAACAGCCACGACAGCTCGCTTCTCGGTCAGGTCGAAATTCTGTATTTGCGTCGGCGGGTCGTGTGGTTGTGGTTGGAGGGGCGATCATGCCGCCACGGACCGCCACACACGGTTCGTTCCGTGATGCACCAGTAGGTGCACGTTACTCCTCGTACGTCGTGAAGAACTTTGTACAGCACTGCTTGTAGAGGATTCCCGTGTGATCGCGTTCGCATGCGAGCGAGCATAGACCCTCACAGGTTTCATGTACATGCTGTCATGGGCACCAGAGTGCTGGCGCTGCCCGCGATCGGCCACCAGCTAACGAATTGCCAGAGTCCAAGGTTTTCAGTCGATGCTGGCCACTCAGGACGGAGCTCCATGCCGTATGCGAAACGAAATGGAATTCATGATGTGTCCGGCCTGGATTCCACGCCGAGACTGCAGCAAAGTTGTCAAAGTTGGGTGCTGCGTCAGGCAGGCGCGGCTGACCGGTAAGTAACATGGCAAAAGCAGTGCAACAGCGGCAGCACGACAGGCCTCAAGAAATATCTTGCTGAGGCCCGTGGTGTGCCGGCTGAAGCAACGCCGTTGGAATGACAATGTTTGGTGGACATGGTCCTCTGAAATGGGGTGCTGGAAGTGCATGTTGGGCAGACTATGGGTGAGAGCAGCGAGGCAGGTGACCCCAGCAGTCATCCTTTCTTTGTGTGTGTTCGATTTGGTGGTAGCGATGGCAAATGGCTTGAATGCAAAGAGGAGCCTTTTTGGAGAGTCCAGATCTGCGAGGAATGACGAATCGCGACAGGCACCGGACAAAATCCACATACACTATGCCTGCTGTTCTCTCGCCCCCTCCGTGCCGGACAGCTCTACCTCCTCAGCCCCTCTCCTGGCTCTATTCGCCAATCCCCCTACCTGCACCTTCCCCCTCCCTCCCCTTTCCCAATCTCCACGATCCCGGATTCTGACCTGCCCGCCCCCACCCGCACTGGCGTTTG
>JAUMHO010000010.1:456598-487393 GCA_032360965.1 Ulva armoricana
ACAGCATTTACGGCAGGTACTAAGCGCTTGCGAATCAAAGGATTTCTGCGCAACGGTGCTGCTGGAACCCTTACCTCTTGTGGTGGATCCAGAGCTTCTCCCGCTTCGCCTTTGTTGGAATTGGGCTGCGCAACTCCCCTTGAGCCAGACCCCGATCCCTCCAGCCTCGTGCCCTGCTGCCCCGTGAGTCCCTCCCCCTCCGCCATAGCGGAGGTTGACACATCCTCAGATCCTCGCAGTAGATTAGCTGAGTCCATAGCGGCAGGAATGGGAGATGGGGCTTCCTGACGGTGCCGCAGCACCCGAGTGGTTGGTGCAAACCTTGCCCTTCCCGGTGGTGGTTGTTGAGACGGTACGACAGGTATAGCATCTCACACGTATACATTTTCAGCTTCTGTCAGCACCACTTCTGTCTTGTCCCGATGGTGCCTCGTCTGATCGTGCACCGCAACCTGTGTTGTTGCTGTGTGCCCGAACTCGCTGTAGCGGTCGTTGTTAGGTACATCGGACCCCCATAGAGGTCGATCACCAAACAGTTTACCACGAGCGTACTCTTGCATGTGACCCGTAGCACTATGTGCCACATCTTCCGTTGACCTGTTCCTGTCCCTGGTGATCAGCACTGGCTCATAGTCAAGTGCCTTGGGCGAGGATGGAGCTGGCTCAATCTCTAGGTAGAACCTGATGACTGGCAAGCGACCTGCCGGGTTATTGTGCCTGTGCTCTAAGCTAGGGTGCTCCCCTTGGTCCTATGGGACTTTGTCACCCCTGACTGCCACTGCGGTGCCGGTCGGATCAGGTGGTGCCGCCCGAACAGAGTCGAACAGAGCTAAACCTTGGAGCTCTTACGTATACATGAAGTGCTCTTCGCGCTGCTGGTCATCGTCGTTCGGTGGCAACATTTTCAAGTCAGACACTGGAAGTGCTTGATCGCTGCAGTCGTCAACTCCCCTCTCGGCGAGATAACTTTCATGCCGCTCATTGACATGCATCAGGATTGCATGCCTTTGCACCAGCGCGTGTGGAAACACCACATGCCGATACTGCCGTATCATCCCATACCCCGTTTTGCGTATAAACACCCTGCCCATGCTGGTACTTGATCCCGATCCCATGTAGAACCCACTGACTGCCCTGCTCTCCAGGTGACGCATGTGATCACGTCTGGGGTATGCCAGACACGGCACGTGCACCCCCCAGGGTTGAAGCTGCTTCACCAGATCCTTGAACTTCTCATCTGTCGTGTCATGATAACATAGCAAGTAAGGGATCATATCCCGAACCGGCACGTCAGGGACAGCAAATTCTTCAGCTTCAGTCCGCTTCTTCTTTAACCCCCCTGGCTCCCCCTGTTCTGCACCCCTGCTCCCCTCTCCGGCCTGCTGGTTCTTTGGCCCGGCCTCAAACTCCTTTTGTGATTTTGCATGCAGACGCCTTTTCCCCTCTCTCTCTAATGCACTACTGGGTGTCAGATTCTGCGTATGGCACATAGCCATGTACGCCTCTGGCCGCAGATGTGCAGGCAGGTCAGCCCCCTCCATAGCAGCACGCACAGACTCACCTAGCAAGCCTATTTTGCGTTCTACCAGACCATTGGAGTCATGCTGTGCAGTATCTGTGCGGGTGTGAATTATACCCTTGCAATCACAAAACTGCTGGAGTGAATTGGACTCAAACTCACCCCCCTTGTCCGTATGAAGAAATCTAACACCTGGCCCCCCCTTACGTCTGATCTGGGCTTGTATACGCTGAACTAGCTGAGCTAACAGTCGTGCTGCTTGTGATTTCTTTTGCAGCGGAAAGACCCATGAGAGTTTTGAAAACTCATCCACAACAACCAACATATAATTGGCTCGAGCAATGCCCATAGGCCTGATCTCACCAGTTAAGTCAGCATGAAGTGATTCACCAGGCCTGAAAACTCGCTCAACCAATTTGCCCTGGCGCATCCCTTGCTTGCGTGGAACAACACTTGCTTTCAGACACCCGTGACAGAGCTTTTTCTGCCCTTTCACATCAGACGTAAGGTCAAGACGAAACAGAGACTTGGCCTTTGCCATGAGAGACAATGCATAGTCACCACAGTGCTACTGAACAGCATGTGTGCCAGGAACTCTGGCGATGTGTAGTGAGCATTGTCAGGTCGTACTATGTGAGCTAACTGCCCCCATTGCGCATCATTGCGCAACGCATCTTGATCACGCATCCATGTCACACCACTGTCTACACTGTTGACTGGCCAGTCACGCGCAGCACCGGTTTCCCATGCCCAAGGTGGAACACAAGCACAGGATTTCCATGAAAATCGCTCTGCTGTGTGATACCATCCCGAGTGCAGTTTGACTGGGTGGCGAAACCAGGCATGTACAATTCGTTCCCCCTGGGGCCCGTGTACAATGAGATGTTCTGATGGCTTAGTGCCGTGGTTGATATGATGTTGATTGGGCAATCAGGCACATAATACATATCTTCTAGCTCTAAGTCTATTGGATGCTTAATGCCATTGTGATCTACCATCTCTCCTAGGCACATGCGGACAATCCCCTTGCCCCTGATCTCAAGAGGGCAACTTCCGAGAGGCGTGCATTCGTCTATGTCTGGAGCAGTCATAGCACAGAACATGTCGGCATTGAAATAGACATTCAAATCAGACCCACTGTCAACTAACCAACTGTCGGGCAGGAACACGGAGTCGGCACCTGGGAGTGTGTCTACCATGTGTTGCATGTGGGGCATACCCACAGCTGCTATCATTGGCCCCCGTCCCCTGCCGCGGCCTCGCCCACGGCCACGGCCTCCCATGCCGGTCTGCTTCTTCAGGTAGCTTCTGACCTCGGCATGCAGCTCCGGGCAGTCCTCACAGATGTGCCTGGTCTTGCCACATTCGTAGCATGCCCTGTAACCCCCCACATCCCCCTCACTGCGGCCATGACCGCAGCTCCCGGTGCTGGGGGTGCACCTGGGCCGCTAGACCCATGGCGCTGGCGATGTCCCCTCCCATGGAACTGGCGCCGCTGCTGCTGGTTGATCGACTGTATGTAGCGGTAGTGGTCAGTCAGACCGGCGATGATCTCGGGGACAGGCTTATCGGTCAGTGCAGCACGCAGGTGAGCACACTCCCGGTCCACTTCTAACTGCCGTGTCCTGAAATGCTGATGGACTCACCTTAAGCCATCAGTTGGTTACGTACAGTCATGCAATTGTTGACATGCTGCTCCATAGTCTGGCCGTGTTGGCTCAACTTGTCAAACTTCTGGAACAGGTCACGCTTTTCAGCGTCTATTGAAGGCATGTACTTTACTAACAGCATTTCCCAGGCCTCATGTTGCTACGTTGTGCCCAACACATACTGCTGATCATGGTTGGGCTGGCTAAGCAGTATGATGCGCCTAGCTGCATCATGATTAACCATGTATGAGGGATACGCGGGACGCTCAAACAGATGTCCTATGTCATGCGATGCTGCCCCGATGTCAACTTTGCGCTTGAAACCATTAAAGCGCTCACTTTTGTTGTCCCATGGCCACTTGGGCTGTATGCCCTTTTCTAGACTGACTGCAGCATTATCGTTTAAACGCGACATAGCAGTGACTAAGGAATCGACATCTATAACAGACGGTGCCATTTGTGCTGGCATACCAGCACCTGTGGCTGCGTTCGCCATAGCGTTCGCTGCCGTAGTCTGGCTTCTCGTCGCCCGTCTGGGTGGATCACCCCCTGGAGCGTCACCTCGCGATTCAGCAGCCTTCTGATCAGGTTCTGGGTTTGCGTTTTGGTCTGACATCCTGCAACAGTGGCCATGGCCTTGCTGCTGGACACGAAAAAAATGGGACTCGCAATGCAACCTTATGCTATAGCATATGACATAAACAAGGCACATAGCCCTGCCTATGCGGTTCAATGCATATGTCTACTGTTGTGCTCACTGGAAATGGTACGATCGCGTTGTCAAAGCGCGCAGCGTCGCGCTGCTGTTTGCGTCGCGACGTACATAGGAATTGTGGCGTTGTGGTTAAGTATCACGATTCCAACAATCCATACAAGGCCTTCTTCAAATGCCACACACGACTGGAGCCATCATTCAGAATAGGCCGTTGTACCACATACTGTTCCTCCTCCAGCGCACCATTCAGAAAGCACATGTGATGTCTATGTGTTTTGTCTCAAGATCCTGAACTGTACCGATTGACAACAATGATCCATGTGTCGCTTCCCTCCCTACTGGAGCCCATGTCTCATAAATGTCAACTCCATGCACTTGGGTTAAACCCTTAGCCCCATATCTCGCTTTGAATCGCTCAATTTCACCCTGGGCGCCTCGCTTATTCTTTAACACCCATTTCCCAGCCACTGGCTTGTGGCCACGAGGCAGCTCACCGAGCTCAAACACACCGTGCTCACTTAGTGAGGCTAACTTGTCTAGCATAGCTTCTAGCCAGCATTCCATGTGGATGCAGGCCATAGCTTGTCTCAGGGTCGGTTCATCTCTAACCCGAGTTGCCTTCTTCTTGGAGGCGGCTACGCGGCGAGACTCACGCCTGGTTGTCTTGCCACCCCCAGTCACCTTCCGATCCTGCGCCACCTATGCAATGGATGTCGCATTATCAGCCATAGCTGACACACCCGATGCTGATTCAGTGCAAGATGTTGTGGGATCCCCTACTGCGTTCACCTCCTTTCTAGGGAGCTCATTCCCATCTCCTCTGCATGCATTGACATAGCAACCGCGCTCCACAGCATTCACGGCAGGTACTAAGTGCTTGCGAATCAAAGGATATCTGCGCAACGGTGCTGCTGGAACCCTTTCCTCTCGTGGTGGATCCAGAGCATGTCCCGCTTCACCAATGTCGGAACTAGGCTGTGCGGCTCCCCCTGAGCCAGACCCCAAGCCCTCCAGCCGCGTGTCCTGCTGCCCTATGAGGACCACCCCCTCCGCCATAGCAGAGGTTGACACATCCCCGGAAGCTCGCAGCACATCAGCTGAGTCCATAGTGGCAGGATTGAGTGATGGGGCTTCCTCACGATGCCGCGGTACCCGAGTGGTCGGTGCAAACCGTACTCTTCTCGGTGGTGGTTGTTGTGACGGTAAGACAGGTATAGCATTTAACACGTGCTCATCTTCAGCCTGGGTCAATACAACTTCAGTCTTGTCCTGACGATGCCTCGTCTGATCGTGCACTACTACCTGTGTCGTAGCTGCGTGCCCGACCTCACTGTAACGATCATTGCCGGGCAAATCAGATCCCCATAGAGGACGATTGCCGAAGGCCTCGCCGTGAAACTGTCGTAGCATGACGACAGTGCCGCGCATGCATGGTCTGCGGCGGTGCTGTCGGCGGCACTAGTACATGCATGAGGTATTACCACAGATCCGCATAAGTGATTATGTTGGATCTGGTGATTGTGTGATTGTAGCAATATGCCAAAGGCCATATAAGCTATGCGCCTAAGACTGTAACTACTCATTCGTATTACAGTCTCACATGATCCGAGCCTGACAGGACACATAGCCTTGACCCAACCTAAGCAAGGTATGCTGACCTGTATCCCCTTCGTGCATGTCATCCTGGCAGCGCCTGCGGGCTGACCAGACCTGTGGATTACAACAGTCATGACTACGTGCATGCAAGCCAGGTAGTATTATGTACCAAATTCTGGATCTTTTGAAGCTAGGCAAGGTGGTGGCTAGCAGGATGACGCAGTCTCGGTCTGCACGCTACGGCCTTATGGAAGTGGCTACCGGGACCTGCGCCTGTGTCTGTGCGATGCTGGGTCTCAGACAGCATCTACGTTATCAAATAAGTAGATGCCAGCTTTGAAGGACCGTCCTAGTTCTACTATACTTTCTCAACTATTGCACCGTACACCCGAAGCCGCGTGTACATACGCTGCCAATACCAGAAGTTCCTTTTCACACCATCACTCTCAATTGGTTGAAGAGGTTCCCAAGGTCGGTAGATAGATGCGATTCAGTGCTGAACATTGTTGACAAGTTCAGTAAATGGGCCATCATTATTGCAGGCATTACATTGCGCGCAACTTGACACGCACTCGACAACGAAAGACACTATCCGTGTTTTGGGGAATCGTGTGTCAAGTTGCATCGGTTTGCCTGACGCCATCATTCGTGATCGAGATATTCGTCCGAACGCCTCTATGATGAAGTCACTCCGGAAATTTCTCCAAGTCGAACTTCGATTATCATCTGGGCAGCTCCTCGGACCGATAGCCACATTTAGAATTTCCATTGAATCTTCTTAATTTCTTTACGGTCGTATGTGACCGACTCTCATATTGACTGGGTACAACGTATTCCATCGTTCTTGTATGCCTACCATAACACATCACACTCTGCCATTGGCTACACGCCTCACAAACTGTCGCTTGGTTGGTGTCCACGCGACTTGCGCGCCCCGCTATCAACTGATCTAGCCTCTACGCATAGATATGTTGAATCATGGTTGCGCTCTCGCTCTGACGAGCTTGCGAAGGCTGAGGTCCCTCTCGAGCACGCTCGCTCTATCATGATCAAATCTCATCAGGCTTCTGAGAGAGCACATGTTTATCATGAAGGTGATCTTGTGAAAGTATCTACTAAGGTGGTTGACGTGGTGAGCACCTCCACCCAGGCTCCTAAGCTGCAGCCTCAGTTCATCGGGCCTTCAAGGTCATCGTTGTTGGTGAGCATGGCCTAGTTACACTTGACTTGCCTGATGCTTATTCCCATATTCACAACTTTATTTACACGTTATTCACGATGGCACCACCGAGATTGATGTTACCTATCCGGGTATCAAGCCACAGTCAAGTTACAATCCGGTTGAGCAGGTCGTGGACTGCAAACGAGCTGCTGAACACGCTCCTCGTCTATCATCCTTACTGGACATACCTACTGAGTATTTTGTGGTTAGACACGATGGATCCGTTGAATGACTACATCAGAATTGACTGCAAGAGCCAGAAGAAAGACTGGTGAAGAGTATTGGGAGGAAGTACGCATAGACAGTCTCAGATGTGCTACTGTCAAGCACTATCGTTCAATAATCAGAAAATGCTTCGACGATTCTGATGATGAAGTACATGTCCTGTAGGAGAACTCTCTCCACTAGCAATTTGGTCCGAGTTGACTAGAGCACTTTGCTCCCTGTTTGCACATTATTTTTCCATCCGTCGCATGGAGCAGGGAGGAGTGTAACCAATTTGCTTACCTGCATTAGGACTATCCCGTTCAGTCTCGCCTAGCTGCAGTGCTGGATATAATACTGCGTATCCACAGTTAATCAGTGCCAGAGTGTACGAGAAGACCTCTGACTTCACCTTGGTGTAACACACAACATAAGCAGGCTCCGTTTCAGGCAACGTGTAACCCAGCTTGTCTGCTCAAGTAGAAAACAGGCCATGTGCGCAGCAGATTTTCAACTGCCTCCATGCAGTGCTCTGGCAACAGCTCAACTAAGTGCAACTTGCACTTTCATTCGTGAACCAGCCGCGGCAGCACACAGGGAGTATTCGAATGCACATGGGGGACAACCGAGATTGACATGTCTGTCACTGGATGGCTAATCACACTCATCTGGGTCCCTAAATTGCCTGCTTCACAGAATCAGACACTGTGAAATGGCATCGTGGCCATCAAAACCTGCCCTTCACGACAGAAATTCAGCAGTTACGAAAATGTTCGGTTATTGTATACACATATGCAGCGAATTTGGTCTACCTTGGCAGGCGTCTTCAGTGCTTGTGCAATCACATGCCGAGCACAGAAGCTGCAACAAATTTGTTATGACCATGTGCGGATGCAGAATGCTACACGTGTGTTCCTGATGATCAGCCGGCCAAACCGCAGCCAGTCTTGGTGCAACAGAACATGTCCACATTCCCAGCCGCTTTCATGTGCAGCGGATTGAGCAAGTATTACAGATCAATGCTCAAGCCGTTCGACTCGAGCCAGTCCAGCACGCCCTGCTTCGGGACTGCTCCCTCTCGCTTGCTGCCCTGAACATCTGCTCCGTCCTTGAACAGCATGAGGGTGGGTAAGCCATACACCTGCACAAACCCATCGCTAATGTCATCACAAAAATGCATCACAAAGCCTGTGTAGCCTTCGAGGCGCATCTGCGAGTCGCACCCCATATTTGTCCACCAACTGTGGATTACCGTCTACCTCTACCTTGACCACCTTGAGTTGTCCTTGACTGTCTGCCTCGAGCTCCTTCATCACCGGATCAATCAACTTGCATGGACCACACCAATGTGCCCAGAAATCGACCACAACCGGAACATCCGCCTGCAAATATATTGTCCCAGCATTTGTTCACGACGGTGCCAGTGTCGCCCATGCAGGAGGGACAGCACAGCTGCACCGATGGCAGCGGCTACCACATGAATGTATGCGCTTGCAATAAATAAACAAGACGTCTTCTTCCTTTAGGTTTTCCTTTACGGAAAGTCGCGATTGCGCTGCGCAGGGCATCGCAGTTGTGCCAAACGAAGGATACACACTCACACTGATTTGCTGCAGCCAGATGCCACACCTGAAGCACTTCAGCATCAAACGTTGCGGTGTCAACTTCGGCAACGGCGTTAATTCTTTGCCTGCTCACTTGCGATGCTGAATGACGTTGCTGCCTCCTATTAATGGGTCCACCGAACGTGCATGATCGAGCGGCAAAACTGCGAGGATAAGCGAAAGCCATGTAGGGAAACAGGCGATCAGCCGACAACGTGGGTGGCGCAAGCAGTGACGGCAACACGGCGCGTTCGGATTCCCTTCCGCTGAGACCTGATACCTGAATGGTCGAGTATCACAATGAAACACGATCAACTTGCAGCTGTTTACGGCTCAAACGTACTTCTTTCAACACCGGATCGCAGAGACATGTGAAGTTTGTTTTGCACGGCCGTTTACGACTGTTCAGATAGCTTGCAAGATCGTCCGTCCGAATCCATGCATCGGTGGCGGATGGTGCAAACTGGTCGAAAGCGTGCATAGCTGATAGCACAGCGATGGACTGTGCACAGACGCGAGGCCGCAATGGAGCCATCTGTTACAAATCTGCGTCGCGTTTTTTCAAACTTCGTGTGAACGGTACTAAGAGTGCCTCGCTAATTGGCCGGGCGGGTGTCGTAACAATTGCTATACCCGATTTGATAAGTCTGTGGTGCGTATGCACGCAGCTCAAGTTCCAGCTCCCGCACCCCCCCAGACCAAAATGACAAGCATGTTGCATAGTTTGATGAGCCGTGAGGTATGCCTCCACAAGTTGGGGTCCACACCTCGGTCAGTGTGCGCCCAAATTATCTCAAATCCTTGGTGCAACCCGAGCGAACACCATCGAAGGGGCCTCAGTAGTGTCTCGCACTGTGTGTGAAAGAGTTATACAGCAGATGTGTGCCGTCACCCGCTGCTTTTTCAAGAGCGGGAGATGAGCGATAGCCTCGTTTTAGAGGTCCTCAAAAGAGCAGGCGGACAGGCATAAATACTGTGCAGAAGACTTCACATTTCAGCAGCAGTTCCATGTGGGATAAGTGCCGTGCCATGGATCGTAGATTGTCAGCCATGGACATAGGCGCAGGCACTGATTTCCTATCAGCTGTCACGCTGGGATTTACACGCTACGGCACGCTGATCATCACGTACAGCACCGGAAAATGTGATTTGGAGCTGACGGTATGACTATGGCTGCTGAAAGCGCCCACTGCCGCAGCAGCCATGTGTGGCAGCTGCTTCTCTGCGTGTTTGGTTCAATTCAATGGTAGTTGTGATGTGCAGTTGTGGAGGATCTGCGATGGGCGCGCTCAAGCTGTGTTCACGTGTCCGCTCTTCAAGAACAAGACGGCAGTCAGCGCAAACTCACGACTTTCAGGCAGATTCGGTCGAGAATATCCATGTGCTGTGCCCTGGAGACGACATGATCGGTGTGTCACAAGGCCTGCAGTCTGCTGCTCACATGCAGCGCTGATGCTAATGAGTGACAGCTAATAGTAGGTCCTGACAGATACTGATATATCTGCTGCAGTTGTGCATGGGTGGCCAGAGCTAGTGCCTGTATCAGCTTGTGAACCAGGGTCGCTTGAAGTTGGACAGCCAGTGCAACACTATGCAACTGTCATCCCTCTCCCTGCTGATCTTCGACGCGGCCGGGCCAGCAGAATTAAGGTGAGCACTCTCATTTACATGTCACATCACTGGATGCTTTACCAGGCGTGGGTACATCTATCAGACAAAGCCGCAGTGCTACAAGCGATACAGTGTTCTACTATGGCATGACTGTGTTTCTACACGTGGACGTGGTGCAGACTACACATTTCAGTGGGAAGCTGCCTATGACCCACAATTCCCACCACCGATGACAGCGTGCGCCTATGTGTTCCCCCATTGCATGTCACCAATGTCAACTAGGCAAAACTTTGCCATAGATGCAGATCGTCGCGCCAGTGGCAACCATGTCACAGTGCTCCACATCTGCACTGGCACCTAAGTCAGTCTTGTTCCGCTATTCCCTACAACAGGATGTCAGAAATCTGAAGATTCTGTTAGCACGCACAGTGACCGAGGTCCCAAATCAGACCGGGTATACGACAGCATTTCTGAAGTCAAGTGCTGGCTTTCAGAGCATCGTGTGATGTGCACGCTTGCAGTTGCCAATGATCCCATAGAACCAAAATATCAAACAAGCGGTAGCTCAGATGCGGCCGATGAGATTCAGTTTTCCGCACAGCCTGAGCATGGTGTTGTGGTTGGGCATGGACTTTCGCAATTTGACTCTGACGAGTTTGTGTGATGGTCCGTACCAAGATGCTTGGGTCATCCCCATTTCGAGCTGCTCGACTTTTGTGTCCTGCCATGTGTGCCTGGCCCGCATACGCTGCCATGCCCCTGGCCTTGCTATGGACAGGGATATGAAGATCCAGCATGGCAGGGTCTCCCTCATCAACAGATTATTCCAGGACATCATGCCATGCCAGAGCTAGAGCAGACCAGTGAAGGCAAAGACACCACCGCCATGGATGCACCTACGGGTGGCTTGCTGCCAGCAAGCGCAGTAGTTGTTGTTACTGCGCTGGTCCGCGCTGCCCTAGATGTCAGGGAGTGCCCGTCTACAACGAATGCGGCACAGGGTGATGTTTGGTCAAATGGTGTTGAGGATCAAGCAGACAGGCAGGGGTTGCACAGTTCAAGGTGTCCCGCAGGATGGAGTCAAGGCGACCGCACGTTCAGCAGGACAATGCGATCTTCAATGATTCGTGCGGTCTGCACCGCCACGCAATCTGGCTCAAAGATTGCATGCTACAGGCTTATGGGCCACAGCAAGTATACATGGGCGTGGGAACTTGTCAGAAGCGGTGCCAGGAAAGTCTGAACGGGAGTCGCTGTTTATGTCACCGCCTCGGCAGCCTGTGGGCAAGCAGCTATATAAAGCCTCAACATGTAGCGTGCATGGAAACATCTCAGCAGCTGCACCTCAGCATGCTAAAAAACTCCCCAACTCACGTGCCAAGCAAAATGTGGCAGTCCGGAGCATAACACTTGTTGGGTATGTGGGCCCCTGCAGCCGCACTCCTGCTATATGTGAAGTACATGGCTTGCCCAAACTTTGCTCCGCCCGGAGTTGTGCTGCATGTCAGAATCTGAAGGGCCAGGGCACATGCTGCTGTGGCTGTGCTCAGGGAGATGGTTGCCTCGGATTGTGCAATGGTACGGCACACTCGCCGCCAGGGGGAATTTTAATTGGGTATAGACACAGCAGTGCACAACTCAACAGAGCGCACGAAGCCCTCAAGGAAGCTTCGATTTGGCAAGACACGAACGGGCCGCGGGTAGCCAACAATCCACAGCGGATGAGGGATAGTTCTGTAAGCTCCGTGGCGACCTCCATGACAGAAGTAGGCCTAAAACGGTTCAGGGCATGCGTTCAAGCTTGCTCAGGTGACAACGAAGATGCAACACAGAGTAACACAACCGTGGCCTCCAATTCCGCAGCTCAGGCCCGAATTTGCTTATTGACTGTGTTCCCTTGCGTGCTTGTCTGGAACGTAGAGTGTGGTCGTAAAAGGCAGCACTGAATACAGGTACCATTGCAGAGACGCCTCCAATGGGCAGCTTGGCAGGTCACACGCTGGTCTGCTGCTTCTGTTTGTGCCTGTGTTACATATCCAGTAGGGAAGTAGGGAAGACCCATGTCATGGGAGATGGAAACGTGGTCAAGCAGCAAGGTTTGTTGCCGAAAATAACCAACCCATCATGTCCTGTAACACTGGTAAAACGGCATCTGCGGCCGTTTTTCGAGCATTGCTGCGTCCACAGAATGACAGAGTCCTTTTGCTGGGTGGCATGTGCTGGATTTGCTGGGTGGCATGTGCTGGATTGCTGGGTGGCATGTGCTGGATGTTCAGCATGGTGATCAGGCCACCAGTGTGTTACTATTTTGGTAGCTATGTAACCGAGTTTCACACAGGCATTACATAGACAGCCTGAAACGCCCTTTTTTTTTGTGCGTTTTTGAAATGAATGGTTGCCATTTGAAGATGCAATGAGATCATCAGTTGATTTGCTGGGTACCTGGCGTCGCAACGCAGCAGCTTCGAATCCGGAATCTAATTTGTGTCCTGGCATGCTGAGCCACTGCTGGCCTCGCTGATGATTGCTAAAATGGTGTCTGAGAATTTCCATCCCATCAGGTTCAAGTTCACAAGATCAGTCTCAAATCTTGAATGTGGTGTGGCTAAAGAATTGATCAGTGTTTCTTACTGTGTTGTAGAGAAGTGAGTTTGCACTCCATGCTGGATGTAAGTTGAACAGTTTTGAATATGTCATCTCAATGAACGGCCGTAAGTATCGCAACTTGGGTCTAAGGGATCACTCCCTCACCGATTCCCTCAGTCAGGTACTCTGCTCTCCAGCGCTCCCACTAAGCACAACTCCTAGAATTTCTTCGGCAACGCGGTAGTTGAAACTGCTGACAACGATGCTCACATCATTCCTTAACCAGGGTCATGGATGTATACTGGACATGTGTCATGCAAGGGCCACACGTAATTCATCCTGGTGGTGGCATGGATATGCTTTTGCAACTTCCAGCATTTTTGCCTGCATTCTGGCAATCCGTGCCTTGAATGATGGGTGTGTGTTCCAATGCTTCACCCAGTCCAGCGGTTCTAGATTCCGTGCCTGCATCTTTGTGAACACGTGTGCAGCTGCATCAACATTAAAGCATGCCTGCACAGTCAGGGTGTTTTGAACATGAAACAGCAGAATTCCCCATCACAAGTTTTGCACAGCGAGGGAACATGACCTTGCTCATCAACACTAGAGCGATTTCATCAGCTTCCAGTTCTAACTCACGTGACAGCGGCAGATGAAGTATAAGATCAAGCACTTGGTCCTCGGATGAAATCCCCAGTGACTGCTCCAGCGAGTGCTTTAAGGTGCCCCATAATGCATACCTGTCTCAAATGACACACTGATTGACTACATGGCGTAACCCTTTGCATGCTGCCGTGAGTTCAAGGCGCTTGGGACATGCCACAGCAACTAAGTGCACTAACAAGGCAGGGCACACCTAGACTGCTTTTCAGCAGAATGGCGTGCAAGGACATGGGCCACTTCATGTGCCAGCACAAAAGCAAGTTGAGCGTCTGTTGTGCACATCTGCATCAGCCCTTGAGAAACCAAAACGAAGCCCGGTGCGATTGAATACGCTTCTACCTGCGAGGCCGAGCTCTTTGCAACAGTAAACATCCATTCTCGCCTCTGCAGATGGATGCCCGCCAGTTGTAACGGCACACAAACTCACAGCCATGCATAACTAACTTGGCACATGATGTATAGGAGGGCATACCTTTTCGGTGGGCAACAGGAGGTGCAGTGCATGTATAACTTTCTCCCCTACTCTCACACAACGCTGAACTTGGGCGTCATTAACTGACATCAGGTCACATCCACCATTCAGCAACGCATGCCAGGCACTCTCACCCATTTTAATCTCCTGTGATGCAGTTACAAGCATGGCACGTTGACGCCCAGTTATTGGAGCCTCTGTCTGTGATGCCCAGTAAGATGCAGAAAGACCTGCACAGGCAATGGTTCGGTCAGCTTTAGCCACAATGCGGAAGCGATGCCGAATAAAGAACATAAATCAGATTCAGCCATGCATATTTTCGCAGGGTCTCCCAGATGTCTGCACACCGGCTGAAACTGACAGCACAGTAAGCCATGCCGGTAGAAAGAGTAACTTTTTCAGAGAAACCACGGAAAAAATTCCAAACGCTGCTTTCTTGCCACCCAGGACCAGTATCACTCTTTTCCCAAACAGTCCAAGCATGCCCAGGACTCCGAGCCCAGTAGTCGGTAAAGACACGCCGCCTTCCTGTTGCCGTGTGTTTTTCGTAGATTCGTCAGTAGAACTGTATTTTGCGGCAGCGGAACAGCTGAGTTGTCTCCTGATATGCGACAGCCTTGTACTGTTGTGCATCTGTGTGCACTGCAAAGCTGCTGCTTGACAGGAGCCCGTGCAAGCACCGCTCACAGACCCTTTCTGAGCCATGCACCGTGGCATGATTGCGGATATGACTGTTCCCCTGTCCGAAAGCCCCGTACCACGCATGCACCACACACCATGCATGTTTCGGTGGACTCCTGCTCTTAGCTTTCGTGATGCCTGCTGAACCCTGGAAAACCAACACATGACAAATTATGAAGCTCTCCTTATTCCTGCTTGCTCATTCACGGTTCTCCGTGGCAAACCTTCAGACGAACAGTTTGCATCGTATCACTGGTCCGAGCTGGATCACCTAGCTCACTTGCGGAACTAGATTCATGTATCTTGCGTAATTGACAGTAGATTTTGGGCTTGTCGTGAACGTCAAATGTTGATTGCTGTGTGCATGAATGGCGCGTGAAGACACTGCAGCGCTGTCGCATATACGGGGAACTTGCTGTGACGAGGTAAAGGTACCGGAGAACGAACACGTAAGCGCCGCGATAGTAACAACATGTATGGTTCAATTGTAATACCTATACCGCGCGTGCTGGTCTGGTGTTATTGGTGCCTCCGCCGTTAAACAAAGCAAATGCCAACAGGGCAGTAGGGCAGTTGGCGAGTTGGCGAGTTGGCACGCACGCAATGCATGCGGATGCACTCAGAACAAGGCGTCAGATGCCTAGACCTTATCAGACGTCTGACCAACAGGACGCCCAGACCCAAGTGAAAAATATTTCTTGGTGAGATCCAAATTGTATCGTGCAGCGCCAATGCCAGAGCTGCGTTCCGTTCGTGCGAAGACGGGGCCAAAGTGCACATGTAGACGTTCTCCGCACATGTAGATCATGTCAAGGTCGACAAACCCCTATTTCCTTGACGTACATCTGGGGCAACGGAGACTGCCCATTTTGCAGCTGTGATGTGCACCGGGCTTAGACCGGATGTCATCGACAACACCACGTTCTCCCCTTGGTGGCATGAGTTTACTGTCGCGCCCGTCACCATGGAATTGCTGCGCCTGGCCATTGAGGCGCAAGCTGCGAGCAGTCTGGGTTCTGCTTGTCACTTGCATCTTCCTTGCTTTGCCCATGCTGATTCTAGAGATGCAAAAGCATCAATGGGGGGCAAAATATTCAGGTGCAGAAGCAAGGCTGTAACGGTTATAGCTCATGGCAATGCGTGCTTGATGAAAATAAAAAATTCTAAGCAGGGCATCATGTGCAGCATGGTTCTTGGCCGGTCTATTCTGCATTCTGACCCTGCCAATCACACTGTACGAAGTTGCTCTGCACCTGGAGTACTACTCACGGCCGGCCCTCCAAAGGCATATCATCCGGATTCTGTTGATGCCTCCCATCTACGCCCTGGACTCATGGTTCTGCCTTCGCTTCATTAGTGCAAGGACAGTCCTGACGCCTATTCGTGAGTGTTACGAAGCATACACGATCTATAATTTCTTCATGTACTTGATTCGGTACCTAGACGGTACGACGCGACCTCTGAGTGACCGTTTTAATGTCATTCGTCAGCAGTTGCAGGCAATGTGGTGTTATGCTGCAGGCCAGCTAGGGCCTGTGTCAGAGTACATGGCATCAAAGTCAACTGTTGCGGAGCACATCTCACCAATGCAGTATTTCTGCCATCCATGGGTTGGAAAGGAACTTTACCGCAATTGTCGCAACGGTGTCCTGAATTATGTCATTTTGAGGCCTGCCACAGCTGCTGTGATGTGGATCACGTTGATGCTTGGAAGTGAAGAGCGGTACGAAGAAGGTCAGCTCTCATGGCATCATCCACTGATGCACACCTGTCCATTTCCTGTCCCATTCTGTCCGCAGTGAGCATGATGTCCTCGCTTGCATTGGGTTTATTATTCGGATGGTCGAGATCATTCCTTTGCAGGTGTTTTCGCTTGGGGCAACATTTGGCCATACTGCATGGTCATCAACAATTTCTCTCAGGCATGGGCAATCTATGTCCTAATGCTCTTTTACTTGGCGATGCATACCGAGCTACAACCTTTGAACCCATTGCGGAAGTTTGTCACGATCAAACTTGTGGTTTTTTTTTCCTTTTGGCAAGGCCTGGTTATTACTCTGTTGTGCAGCATGGAGGTGTTACGCCCACATTCGTCATGGAGAACGTACACCGACAGAATGGACTTCAGCGGTGGTCTCCAGGACACTATCATCTGTATAGAAATGTGCGAGTTTTGCTTACATTCTGCATGCTGGTCATGTCATCAACTGATGGTCGTGATGCTGTGCTTGATCAATGTCAGCAGACCCCAAATGGTTGCATGGTTGGCCAGTGTCATCGACTGATAGCCTGGTGCATGAGTCTAACCACTCTGCTTGCCTGCATCTGAGTGCATCCCAAACTCTGTTGTTGCGATTGGATCCGTGAAGTCTTTACCGGAATTCCAGCCTGTCTGATTCATGGTTGACATCTCTGCGCATCGCTTTTTCATACTGACTTGCATCAGCTTGTTGCAGGTTCTTTGCTGCTGCTGCTTTTGCATGGTCGTTCCCTCCCCGTGAATACATGACTGGAGAACCCCCTGGCTTTTGGAGATCTGTCTATTCACTGTTTGACCTGACTGATGTCGTCGATGACGTGCAAGGTGCTTCGTCATGCCTGTTGCACAGCGAATGTCATGTACATGTCTGCCACTGTACTCTCGAGGTGATGTTGTTGCAGATCGGGTGCATGAGGAGTACAGAGAGATCACAACCCGTCCAATTTCCAAGATCATTGCGCCCATTCGAAACACCCCGTTGTTCTCAAAACCTGTTGCCAAAGTGGAGATTGTCACCGGGGATGACACTGAGCTACAGCCTTTGACTGCTGCTGTTGCGGTCAGCATTGATCAGCAATCCGTGCAAGGTAGGTCTGGCTCTGCGTCATCCGGCCTGGGCAGAGGTAGCTGTGGTGTTATTGACTTGCGGCCAGGATCAGGAACGGGTTCTCACAGTTCTTCGAAAGAGCCGCTTGAACCTCACTGTGCTGCCTATGAGGAGCTAGCAGGGATATCTGCAACTGCAGAGGTGGTCAGGTGGCATTCAAATGCAGGTCCCACAGATTCTAGTAGTGGCGTACCAACATCTGCCATTGCCGCCTTGATTGGTGCCAAGAGTGCGCCTGGTCAAAAGTCTCGGGGGATGAAGCCACCGATAAAGCACCAGTCGCACGTCGATTAATGTTTCACTAATGTAATCTCCGAAAAAGTCGTGTATACATTGCCAACCGATTCATGCATCTGCTTTTACCGTGTCACGGGATATGTGTCTTGGAAAGGCTGGCCCGAGCTCAGTGTTGCAGTAATGGGTGCCTCTTGTCATGGAACTCCCCAGAAAATTCAACATTTTTTTCTGGTACGGCACTTGTCAGCTCCGTTCCCACAAGAATATTTGATACTTCATGTGGCGCCATTCTGGTCCTGACAGGTGTGCACCGCATGCAAGCACAGGCTCCCCACGAACCGATATTTGGCACAGCATGATATGGCGTACAAGCCATGCACAAGAGTGGGCAAAGACAGGTTTTCCAGAGTTACAGAGCTGTGGATGCTAGATGTGTACGTGTGTTTATATTTATATGGGCTGCTCCTTGTCTGCTGTGGCATGTGCAGCATCTGCTGAATCACCCACGATGCCAGTGAGCACAATGCTGCATGCAGCATAGGCTCTACACAGCTCGCGCAGCATGACAGTGAGTCTTGCATATGCAGTGGTCATGCCTCTGCCGGTGGCCCTCGAATGGCAAGGTTACCACCGACATGGCGATGCATCCGCTTGCAACCTCGCATTACGTAACAGTATGAACCCCACTTTCACTTCCCGCTGATGTAGAGTTTGGCATCGAACATCGAGTACGAGACTGTCTAGTGCTTTGAGAGGGCCTGGCTTGGGGTTGGTCCAGAGTCTTGCCTTGATTATTCGTATCACGCATTTGGTCAGCACGCATGGTTGAAATATGACTCCTGATGAACAGCGCTATTCAAAAACGTTGGATGCGTTATAATTACCTTATTGTGTGATGGTACACCATTTCAACTAAACACAGTGGCCGTTCGCTGCTGAGCGCAGGGTTCGTACGTATACCGAGGTGCTAGGTTAGTTCCTGAGAACGATGAGGCCGACTTTCCTGAAAACAGTGCTGGTTGTGCTGCGATCATCTTTGTTGTTGCTGGATTGTCACGTACTAGCAATGGGGCGTGACGAGGTCACGGGATCCCGGGTATTCTCCTTCTGGGGTATATCTTCTGTGTGCTTCCTCATGGCTCATAAATGCCGATTTCCTTCCCCCAAGTGCAGGGTCAACATGCCAACGTCCACCAACCAGGTGAACTTTGCCATCAGCTGACATCAGGTGAATGCACATCGCGAACCCAAGGGGCCGTTGCCAGCAGGACAGCCCCATACTCGGTGCGCATTTGTATGTTGGGCTCTGTGAACACACTGGAATTGACACTGGGGCCACAACTGGATGTCGTCCTGTCACCCGTACGCGCAACTACAGTCTCACAGCTTTGCAGGCACATAGCACGGGCAAGTGCCACCGTCAATTTCAGCGCCTTAGGGTACTTTGCCAGGAGTCTCTTACACTTTTTGAGCGTGTTTGGATGAGTACCACTTTGTCGGAATCACTGCAGCAGTTCGTAGTGCGGGCAT
Source organism: Ulva armoricana (assembly GCA_032360965.1). Taxonomy (NCBI): domain Eukaryota; kingdom Viridiplantae; phylum Chlorophyta; class Ulvophyceae; order Ulvales; family Ulvaceae; genus Ulva; species Ulva armoricana. Next base: position 475,755 of record JAUMHO010000010.1, read on the forward strand.
CGGCTGATTGGACTCACCTGAAAATGTTGTTCCAAAGGACATGGGCAATTTTGCACTGCCCAAGAAGTTCAGCCGTTGCATGACCTGCCCTGAAACATAATAACATCAAGGTCTGTTGTAAACGGCATACGCCACAATCTGGATCTATCTAGATATTCAGCAAGGGCTTTTTACCACGCAAGTTCACGTACACAGTTGTGGACTTCAGATAGGATGCGACGAGTGATACGCAACCATACTTTCATGCCGGGATTCAGGAAATGTACATGTATAAATAGAATCCGGAGAAGCATGGTAGCGAAAAATCTAACACGAGGCGGTTGTTTGGGCAATTCCACATGTATGTCTGGAAACAACCTTGGTAAAGGTTGCCTAATAGATGCGTTCCAACATGGAGCCGCAAGGTCTAGCCATACGCAAGGCAGTGTATCCAGGCAAGGCAGTGAGCGCTACAAACGCATGGCAGTGAAGAACCCACTCACGCATCAACGGAAATGACAAAGGCTGGGAAGAGACGTGTTGAGTTTGTCTAATACCACAAGTCAAAGTCCGATTGTCGTCAGAGGCAGCTAGCCCATGTGCTTCTGTCTACACGCAGTGTGCACAGCTCAGTGCCCGCGGTGCTCCCGACGGATTGAGAGTCTACATGTACTGAGTCAAATCCGCATTAAGGGCATGCAGTACGTAATCTAATCAATCAAGCTATGCCGCCACGCGCATCATCCGTATGAGAACCATGATACACACCTAGTAGTTACAAAAGAGTACAAGGGCAAACCCACAAAGTGGACCAAGTCATGGAATCAGACAACAGCAGCACAGGCTCTTCACTAGCCACTTTCACCTACACACAGAAGCTACAACTGCAACGCACACACACAGCGAGCGTGCTACAGTACCACTACAGTACACCACCTCGCGTCGGCAACACAGGCACATCCAGTCCGGCGGCGTAGTGCCTGCCCTGCTCCCGAGAGATCACGAGGCCACTCTTGCGATATATCTCAGCATTGCCCCTCTGGACCGCCACTCACAGCAGCTGCATCGCCCAGATGATACACACCTACATGTTCAAGCCTACTCAACAACAAAAAAACAACCACAACAACTCTCGCCAAACCCAAGCGGGCATCGGCCACAGTGCCCCTACAGGGAGGGGCGGAGAGGGGGGATGTGGTGACCACATCCAAAAGCTTAGTACCAGACGAGGGAATCTCAGAGGTTGGGAAGGAGGGCAGACAGACCATGAGCCGCACACGAAGAAGGGACCAGTCCAGCGGGCAAATACCACACGCACCATCAGGACCTCGTACCCCAGATGATGACGGCAGGACTCAGACATGTGGTCACACGTACAGACGATGCAGCGACAAGGGAGCCATGGAAGCAGCGGACTCGCAGTGATGCAACACCTTCAAGCGCCAAGACAGGGTCAAGGAGGAAGGGACTTGTGCATACCGTGCCAACGTTGCAGCAAGCACCACCATCCGGGAATTGTAATCGATAACCGCCTGTGCATCAGGGTCCGCCCCAGTGGCCTGCAGAAGGTCCAGGCCCAGGTATGGAAGCGCCAGCAAGCCGACATGCAACGTAACGCATGGGCATGCCATGAGCAGATGTTCGATGTGGCGTCAGCGATGCTCAAAATGGTTGTCCCATATTCAAATCGGTTTCCTGGTCACCCACCTTTTCTTTGCTCTGTAGTGCAATGGCCCGACGACATTAAATTCACTTGCAACGTGATTCTACAGCGCAAAAGCTCGTCTATCTCACGGATCAGGCGGTCAAACCAATAACTCCCCTATGCTCGCTGCGCATACTTTGCCATCGTATCTCCTACACAGCCACAGACATAACCTTCTAATCAGCCGCCTTTGTTGTGACGCTCAACCCGCAGTGTGAAAACACTCGAATGCAAGATCATGGCCCCATCATGTGAATTTGAAAGCGTCTTGCCACCTCCGCTTTTTGTTTGTGATGGGCCTGTTCAGGCGGCCCTCCTCAGGCTCATGCATTATGCAGTCACCTGGACTTACGTCTCGGCGCCAAGCCATAACGATAATATTGTGGCGCAACAGCCAGGTGGCTGCTTTCACCTAAAGTAAATGTAAATGTAAATGTGACACTTACTCGCCATATCCTACAAGGACCTTGACATCTCCGGATAACCGGGACCACGGGCCAAGGGGGTAAACCACCTGGAAACCCCCCTCAGACAACCGCACGCAACTCACAGGGCCTCCTCCTGCGCTAAGCGAGGTGGTTTGACAGGGGGTCAAACGCCAGTGCAGGTGGGGGCGTACAGGTCAGAATTCGGGATCGTGGAGATTGGGAAAGGGGAGGGAGCGGGAAGCTGGCAGTAGGGGGATTGGCGAATAGAGCCAGGAGAGGGGCTGAGGAGGTAGAGCTGTCCAGCACGGAGGGGACGAGGGAACAGCCTGGCACGGAGGTGGCGGTTGTGGAGGCCAGTCCTTGCATAGCCCTGCGGAACAAGAAGCCCCCTTGCAGGGGGCAACTCTCAGCGCGCAATTGTGTACGAAACCCAGGGGGGCATGCGGAATTGAACCCAAGACCTTCCGAAGAAGGGGTCAGCTTTTATACCGTCCTCCGACCACTGGACCAAGAAGTGTACAACACATCCATTATCAATGTCAGGGTCTGAGCAATCTTAAATGATTAATTATACGCCTTCCCCGTTTGTGAAAGTGTCAACGTGACTGCCATCCCTTACTTCAGAAGCGCCAACACCATGCAGCCTAGCCAATGTAACGTCAAGGGCAAACGGCCAGAAACACCCCCTCACAGCTTTTGCTCGCCGCAAGTCACAGCGCCCCTCCCTGTGCTGAGCAGGCTAGTCACGAGCGAATAAGACCGGGTCAGTCTGCACAGGGCAGTTTATGAAACCGGGACCGCGTTGTACGTGGAGGGAGGATGTCTTGACCACTGGGCCAGGAAACAACCTGCCTCTCTGTGAGCTGCAGGAGTGAGATCCTGAAGAAGCCTTTGGAGGCAGCCATGCATGATCTCAGTCATATTCAGGAAGAGAATTCGGTGTTGGGCAACGAGTCTAGAAACAGGGAGGCGCCCTACATGTGTACTTACGAACCAAGGTTGGTCGCCCCAGGGGAGCTATTTTCTGGCTGTTGCAACAGGGTGTTGTCCCCGCTGCTCTTGCAAAATTTCTGCCTACCTTATTCAAGCTGTCGACAGTGGAAACGATCATCCCACGCTCCACCAAGCCGAGACCTGTGGTTCAGAAGCATGCGGTTCCTCCCATGAACTCACCGTGCTAGTGCTGGGCCTCAAACCGCCAGAAACGCACTAGGGCCGTGCGCAAAAGAAAAAAGACAATCGAGAATCACGCCAGACCCAGACGGGCATCGGCCACAACATCCCTGCAGGTAGCGGCGGACAAAGCGGCTTTCTACGCCAGCCCCTTGAGCTGGGTTGCATTCACCGACACAGGGCTGGTAAAACCCGCACAGGATATGCATGGTAGACTTTGTCCTGCAAGGCTGCACAAATGGTCGAGAAGGACATGGATACTCGAAACCCGTCCACGCGGATGCATTGCTGGCACCCTGCCTCCAGGTTGCTGTACACTTTGCGTTTTCCGCTGTCGTCGACCCTATCCTGTTGCTTCGCTCCTCCAATTTTACTTAGTGATCACCTCATCTCCTTCAGGTCAACAGCCATAACTGTGACATGCCACCTCTGGGGTGGCCGTGTGTTCCCCTCCCGCCCGGCCTTGGCTCGGCTCCTGCAGATCAGGCTCGACGCGAACATAGATCGCGTCACGATGAACACTTTCTCTTCACGTGTCCTTGTGTCCTTGCTCGGGCGGCAGCTCTGCTGTTAGCGTCCTGCGCAAGTACCTTGCCACGGCTTGTGTTGGGTGCACCCAGTCTGAAGCAGTGTTGCATGCTATGTTGCATGCTGCTGCTGCTACATTTTGGGCGTTGTGATCATGAGTGGTCTAGCGCTTGGATTGATTGATTTACATCGAAGAGAGGTACGGTCAAAGGTACATCACACAACAGCGTACAGGCCTCGAATCAGACCGCGTAATAATTCATCCTCTGCACGCGTCCCGCCCGGGTTTACCTCCGGTTCGAAACTAGTCCCTACAATCTGTGCCACGTGCGACATGGAATTTCTGATCACCCAGATATTCCCTTTGCATGCCGCTGCATTGAAATCTCTCAGCACCTGTGCCATTCACATTGACACAGCTCTCTTGTTCCTCCTACCGCATGCATTCTCCGCAAGACGGTGCAGATACTGCATCGCCTGCTTGTCCAATCTACCGAACGACTCGTGGATCAAAGGCACAAACTTGTATCCACCCCGCACTCGCTTTCTGTACTTTTTAATCTTACTTGTCCCCCTCTCGTCTGTAGCACTTTCGGCTCGGCTGCCTTTGCAACAATATTCTTACCTGCTGGATGAGTGCAGCTCACATCCAAGACAACAACACCCCCTGTCGCGTCTATCAGCATCACGTCACCCCTGCTGTCATCCACAATCGCCACGTTCAGCATACGCATCTCAGGCTCATGCGAGGTAGCAAATTTTGCTTTACCTGCCTGCAGCTGGCGGCGCCAAACCGAAACGGTGAGATTGTGGCGCAACACCCACAGGCCCGCATTGGTGTACGTATCTATTTGTGTGCAGCATTCAGGGCAGCGGGGTGTGTTGGGTATGACGCCCGTTTTGGTTTATGTGATTGTTTCTATGGTTTGCTTGTGTTGGCTTGTGCGTTTCCCCCTTGGCGATGCCATGCTGTTGCGTTATCTCCGTGCAACACTACGCAAGGTGCCCTTACTTTTGCGTCTGACGCCATGCGGACCGCCGTAGCTCCTGTGCCCAGCAACACCGGAAATTCCCGTCAGAGATGCCGAAACTGTGATGACACGTGCGTGGCCGCCTGCTCATGAGGGTGCACAGAGGTGAGCCAGGAGGGACCTGGCCGACCGGTTGAATGGGGGCACATTCAAAGCGCAAGAGGCGCACAGGCACAGAAGTGGGCGGATGCGGAACGGAAGGCGGCGATGGAGCCGAGGAGCGGTAGGGGGGTTGGGGCGGCACGCGGAGGCGTGGGCGAGGCAGCAGGTGGCGGACTGTGCATGTGTCATGGCTACAAGGGTAGTTCAATAGTATCCGACGAAGGGTTCAGCCGTGAGTTGTTCGAACTGCGCACCGATTCGCAGCGCAGTTAGCGTTCAAAAGGGAAGAGTTTAGTCATTCAAGCCGTATCAAGCCGTATTGTGGTCTGCGTATGCACGGACAGAACGGGGGCTTTCCATCAGCGTTTGCGTGTTCCGTCAGGTGTAAGCATCATTGCCCGTCTCAACCCCGCTAGCTTTACAATGCACTGAACCACGTGAGATCTACAGCGCACTATGATATCGTCGCATGCTGCCAGGCCTGTGCCACGTGATCCCAGCGCGGAATCGGCAACCAGAGGGTTCGGCAACATTGCTTTTCCAAAACTCGTGTGCACCCAGCTTTGAAGTTGTAGTCATGAGCCAGTCAATCTAGCCGCAAATGTCAACGCAGCTGAAATTCGTATCTACAGATCCGACTGCTGCGCGATCCCCAGTTTGAGGTTCGTTTCAAGGCCCTGCAAGTGGCGGAGGAGCTTCTTGCAAACCCGAAGACTTTGGCACAGTGCGTGGACGCAGGTATTTGCGTAGTTTTTGCGGAGTTGCTGCAGGTGCTGGAAGCCAGCTTTCCTGCTGTGTAACGTCGTGTCCACACAATGCCATGGTAAAGCTCAAGAACGTGGGCATCCTGCCGCAGGACGAGCATGAGCAGTGCCAAGAGCTGGTAGCAGATCGGCTGCGATATGTGATGAGGACACCCAGCAGTGCAGCAGCTGCTACTGTTGCTGGTGTACTTCCTCTCATACTTGTTGGAATGACGCACAACAATGCTGCAGTACGACACACATATTACAGGACGCTGTTAGAATGTCTTCGACACGAGCAGCAACGACACGAAGTTGTTGACATCTCTATTGGTACCTGCGATCCTGCAGTCCAGCAACTGCTGATGCGGGCATTCCCGTCACGGCGTATTGAAATAGAGGGGGGGTCCAACTTTCCAGCAGTTACTTTCCTCCTCGCATGCGCAATGCGTGAGACTAATGGGGGTAACGATACCCCATGTCTTGGAGTTTCAGGAACTAGTGTCGCGTCAGCCCTGCCACTGCAGCTCCTGGAGAAGCTTGCACAGGTGCTGATGTAGCTTTCTGCCGAGATTATGTTCCCAACGAAAATCTTCTGATTCTGATGTTCTTGTGATTCTGACAGTATTTGCCTACATTTCAAGCCATTTTAGTCTGCATTTTACCATTGATGCTGCACTGATGCAGAAGCGGGACAATCAGACTGTTCTGGAAACCTTAATGCAAGCAGGTGACTTGGTGGCATACCTGACTTCTTTGCTGGCTGCGCCTTACCTGCGCCAAGTCCATCTCGCTGCGGTGAAGCTGCTAACCACAATTTGCTCTACCGGTACTGGCAAGCTGGCTGCGGTGTGTCATACGACTCTGCATGTTGACTGCTGCTGTGTGTTCAACATCGGGTGATGCAGGAATCAGTTGGACATTACATGTTCCTTGTACATGTTTACACTTGGAAGACTCCGTTATCCCCCACAAAGGGCACGACAGCAGTGCGGGTGTTGCAATGGCTAAACCATGGTGCAGGTGAAGGCAGGCTGTGTGGTTAACCTCGTTAGTCTAACAACTACAGGTCATATGGAAATCACCGTAGCCGCAACAGGAGCTTTGGCTATGATAACAACATCTGCAGCGGGCAAGCAGGCGCTCCTTGAAACTGGCGAAGTCCTCCTCTTCTTGGAGCTGCTGGATTGGAGTAATCTGTCTTTGGAGCGCAACATCTTGAGCATCATTGCAAACGCTGCGGAAAACCCTGAGATGCGTGAAATACTTCGAGTACGTAGCTGACCACAATCTACAGCGATCCTGCAGTCACCGTGATTTGGGCTGCTGCTGACAGTGATCTGACTTCTCGCAATGCTGATTTCACACGCACTTGAGCTGCATGTGTGTTTGTAGGAGCATGGGGTAAACGAGTACCTCGCACCTAACCAGTTTTCCTACAGCTTCACTATTCGCAAGGCGCGGGGACTAGCGGCGCAGCAAGTTGTGTTCGAACATCGTCCACACTTGACCATCCCGCAATACTAGCAGGCACAGCACAAACAACACTTGGATGACATCGCTTGCTGTTTGAAACTGTGCAGCTGCCCAGAGTGTCCTATTAAGACAGCAGCAATGCCATTATTACCAAATTGATGCTCGAGACATTGCCACCAGTGGATGGCACCTAGTTGGTTTCTTCAAGATTGCTTGCTCAAAAATACATGGTGCTTCGTCAACGTAGCAATAGCAGAGCATTCGTGGATGATGTACGGTGTTACACAACACAAGCCAACCGGGTTCATAGCAAGTATAAAAAAGATTGGTACATGAAGCCATGTATCATAAAGGCAACAGTGTACAAGACCAGACCACATATAGCCATCAGCGCCATGTTTCTGCCCAGCAGTCTATCATTGTTGTGTGGCACTAGTTTCGTCTTGAGCAAGTTTGTGAGTATGAAAAGCCGGTAGGATACGCCCACGTACAGCACTGATGCCAGCAAAAAATTAAACAGGGGATATCTTGGCACCTGCAGCAACAAGTTGCGATCAAGGACGGTCAAGCATAGCGAAGTTGTTCAGATACTTCACTAGTGCCCAAGACGCACCAGGTCAAGAATGAATTTAGGCTGTCCATTTGGAACGATGGATCGCAGCCAGATATGGAATTGACTGATGTATGTCTCCAGTGTGATGCACCCCAACCAGCCCAGGAACCCAAGGGAATGCTGACGCAACTGTGGTGTCAGATTGCGGATCACAATCCACACAGAAATTGGTACCCAGCTTGTGTAGGGATGGACTTGATTATACTCAAGCTTCTCCAGAGTGTATACATGTGTGTGCCATGCATAAAGCATTCCCAGCGCAACAGAAAGTATTGCAGCGCGACAGAGATTTCTAGGGGCAACAGACATCCCATCAACCACCGCCCATGCAGATTCCATGTGTGGATGCATCCACGCAACAACCATACCCCAAATCCACACGTAACGGTCAAGCGACGATCGAAAGAACCATTCTGCAAGCATGCACAGGTTTTAAAAAGGCGGTGACAAAAGTCAATGGCGTCAGGAAGGTGAATGACAAGATAAAGCACAATTGTGGGTAAACTTCAACATGGTCGATGCCATGAATCACAATACATGCAACCATCAACCACAGGCAATTTGCACTTTGCAGTATGGTATAACTATGATGACATTGCTATCATGTTGATCCAGCCAGAAACCTTACGATGCAAGGGTCAGTATTCCTGTACAATATCTGACCGGATCTGACTTGCTGCATGGCTTCACCTCAAGCAGTAACAGTCACTGTTGCACGTACATCGATAAATGGAAAAATCTGCCATTCAAATTTGGAAGCGCACCATGCAAAGGGTCAGGATTCGGTTTCCGTGGATCGGTGTATCTGACAAAAAACTTGAACGGCTTCCATATAGAGTAAAACACAGCTGGAATTTCCCATACAACCATCACCATCACCAAACACGCCATCAACTTCACTGCCATCCCCACACGTGAGTGGTTCACATGGCTTGCGATTCCCAGTGCCGCATACACTAGCACAGTGAAGGCAGTATGCATTGGGCAGATGTAGTACAACATGTAGTCGTTGCGCAGAACAATGCAGCACACTATCACAAGGAAGTTGAGCCGCCACATCATCTGTGCAAACCGGCCGATACAAAAATCATTGGACCTGCGGCACGGTCCGCTCAACTCAAGAATATGAACAGATCGAAGGCACGCTATTAGACTGCCATGATTCGTCTCACAGCTGCATCCACCGATTGCTTGACTGCAATGTTCAGATTACAGGCGCAGATCCGTTGCATACCTGTAGTAGTAGTGGAAATTCCCGTAGCCTGTCATCCACACATAACCTGCGATCAGCACACGAATGGCATTGTACGCCTCTCGTGCCTCAAAGTAATGATAAAGCAAGAACATAACCTGCATTCAACACTTGCGACGATTTTAATAGGCCAGGCCACCATCAGACGTTCGAGAAAATAGATTGGCAGAGTGTCTAATTGAAATATAGCACGTTGATGTGGGGCCTCATACTTGCATCCACCCCTTCCACTCCTCAGTCTGCTGCCGGCTCAACGTCATCGTGCGCTTCTCTTGTCTCAGGCTGGAGCCAAATGCAATTGCAATGATGGCTGCAAACGCTGTCATAAAGACATCGCGGGAGTAGCTCTTGACACCAGCCTTGAGCAGGAGTGTGCGATCCGAAATAAAAAACCAGATCATCCATGCTGAGAATTCTGCCAGTGCGGCAGTCGTTGCTTGATGCTGGCGCAGGGCTGCATGATTTAGGCTCAGCATACTGCACAAATGTGGTCACAACATGAAACATGTTGCATGAAGTACACTGAGTTGTGGAGCAATACACGCCTTCTGCAGCACATATGCACACCTGATCAATGGGGATGAGAATAGACACATAATTGGCGGAGGAATTTGCTGACCCTTGCTTTCTGTTGGGCTGTTGGATAGATCTGCTGCTGCAGCCTGTGTTGGCAATGTTGCACCACCCGCAGCCTTGATCAATGGCAAGCTGTCCACATTGCTTTCACAATTCAGATCACCATTTTGGTCAGCTGAATTGTTTTGACATCTACAGGCGTGATCAGCGTCATTCAGATCCAGTTGAGCTTCATCCTCATCCATTGCATGACCGACCCTCAACTCGTGACAAGTGCGTGACGACAAAACCACGGTATCACTCACAGCAGTACTACCACGCATTCAAGGTTAAACAAGTTTGTCATTCACACTAAGCATGCAGATGAAACCCGTGTATTCGGTGGTACATGTTCAATTGTTAAGTCTCGGAAGCACGTGCGTGTTTACGTCTTGCGTGGCACACTACATCCCAGGTAAAGCAGCAGCAGTATGTCTCGCGATGCACGGGCACGCGCTCGCAAGTCCTGCGCAAATAGGTCAAGCGTACCTCAGACGCGGGGCGGCAGAGTAGGCATACAAGACAAACACAATGGCGAAGGCCAGGAACGCTGCAATCTGCACAGAGCGTCAGGATAAACAGTGACAGAATTCACTGAATGCACGGGCCATGCAACTAAATATGTTGATGTTTTGTTGTCGATCCGGAGCTCGAGGCGTTTGTGCCCAATTCGCAGGCAAGTGCAACTAATCCGTCCAACCTATCTATCACATGCAAACAATTAATGTAACTGCACCTGTCCAACTGAGAGATCCGTAGGGAGTTGATCGAGAGAATTCGCGCCATGATCCACGTCTGTCACGTTCGGCATCGCTGGATCAGGCACGGCAGGTATACAACCCACCGCGTAACACTTTTAATGTTGTCTTATCTTCATATGGATGCCTCTTAGTGCAAAGGCCGCTATGTCACAAACACCAAGACTGCCATGCGCTGCAGCTAACGGCGGAGCTATTTTCTGCAATCTGCAGCTATCAACAATGTGAACCAATGAAAAGCCTGTGGCTAGATCTGAAGCCGAGAGAAATCGCAGCACTCCTGTCTCTCCACTTATCACAACGGACGCTTGGCCAATGTCTACTAACGTTGGGGATCGAACGTTTGTGCACATTTACCGGTCGCTTCCACCTGCATTGATTCATGCTTTCCTCTCTTTTGTTACACGGCCAGACGCTGCACGGGCGGCACCGCGGCGTACCGGTTAGTGAACGAGTGCTCAGTGTGCTGGTGTCGACGCATTCAATGCTCGACGCAGCGCGCCACCCCCGTACTGAAACATGGCCTAACTGGTCATACATCCCGGTGTAGCGGGGCAATATGCAGTCGTGACGGCAGGCTGCAACAAAAGTTCGGACAACCACAAACGCTCCTGCAAATGGCACAAGCGGCACCGTACAAAGCATTGTGTCACGGTGATCAGTTCTGTACCGCCTGAAACTTATGTCGTGCGGGTCGCGTCCGTTTGTTGTTGCCGCAAATTGCCACAACTCTGACGGTGTGGCAGGCAAACCCCCGAATCTGCCACTCAATTGTCGATAGCATTTGTTTTGTTTCGTAACGTGATCTGTACGTAGTTCGGGGCACTCCACTCAAGGGCAAGGGATAGCGTGCGGACTTTGAAAGTAAGTAGACCGCAGCACAGCTACACCTGTGCATTACGTCTTTGACCCGAAACTTCCGGGGCCAGGCACAGAACATAAACTGGATATAATAATCTTGACATCGAGGACACTTTGATTTCAATGGAGGATGTGTAAGCTTGAAATGGACTTTTGCGCCTCTAATTGTGGAGCCGAGCTGCTGCCATGTGTGGATGGCATCGCCATTAGTGTGCATGGGCCACTGATATAGAATTTTCCGTGATGTAATGAAGTTGTATTCTTTGTCAGGAAAGAGAACGGGAAAGGTTCTGGAATTTGTGTTACACGGAGATCAGCACAAAATCCCGGCAGCGCCAAGGGGTGAATCACAAGCCAACCAAAGCACACGAAAAA
>JAUMHO010000010.1:487493-514004 GCA_032360965.1 Ulva armoricana
GCCAGTAGACTTTTAACAGGTTGCTATACTTGCAAGGAAGCTCGTCAGGTCTCGTTTGCACTAAGCGAGCCTCGCCGGGCTATGGTACCAACGATGTTTACCCCCACGTGAAAACAACAAGCCCAGTTCTCATCGCTTTGGCACCCAATCGCGCAGCGCGCTACTCCAGATGTCTTACTTTTAGTTGCTAACGCTACTCTCTTGCTCGCTCGGGCTCGTCAGCTGTACTCGCGCCTCGCCGGTAATTCGAGCGAACGCGAGACTGACGAGAGAAATTCATGCCTACCGAGTTGCCAGTTGCAATGCCTGGCATGAACCAACCCGCCAGGCATTGCCAAACCAATCGGGAGTTGGTCACGACGCCCGATTGTAGACGTGGCGGAGAACTGCAAACCGGAAATGTGCCACTGCCTGCCTGACAGAAGCATGTGACTGAACCCCCATGACTGGGTTATAACAGCCCACAAAACGACCGCTCAGGCAGTCCCAAAGGCTTGCATTTACGCCAGACTTGGCGGAATCAAATCAGCAAAACACTCTTCCATCATCCGGACTTGAGTCCAGCTAGCATGTTATACATATACGGTAGTACAAAGACAGATTTACGTACATGCACATGTGAATACAAATGTCTCATGAAGCCCCGCACAAGCACGTTGTGAACTCAAGGCTACCCATGTATGTGCATCGGATTCTGCACACTTGAGCTCAGCACTGAAATTATTGAACATACGCAACACTGCCAGGCGTGGCTTATATCCAAATCTTTCACAAGTTGAAGCATCTAAATCATTACAGTCAATGGAATTCGTGGCTACACATGCACACAGCAGCACTCATGATCGGCCTACGTGTACAAATTGTGCTGTCCACTTGCTGGGTTCGAACCATAGCAGCAGAGTCTGGTGACACACGGCACAGAAGTCTTCAGACAAGCAGGTATCTGCACAAGCTCACTCAGCACAGCCATTGAACTTCCGGGGCGTAGTCGGAGCCAGTGGCATTAACTCTGCTCCAGGCGAGACAGGATGACCTGCAGGTAGCCCACAAAGCCATAAAAATCTATGTTATGGCATGACCACCTTGCTTGCACTGTCCTCGTCCGCGTTTATGCAGAGCTGCCATGAATACTTCCAGAAATGCAGTTGTTCAACAGGAGGAAAATTCCTACCGCTGCATCACCTGTTGGATCCAGAACTCTGTCCCTTGCTGCCGCATTCAAGCGCACTTTGTATGGTATATCCTGCTTGAGTTGAGAAGCGATGGTAGGGCTTGCAGATCTGCGGAAAGCACTGGACCTGGGGCATAAAAGGTCCCCTGCCTGGAATGCAATGACCGGAACCTTCTCACTAAGAGTGTCTGGTGTAACCTTCGTCAGTCCTGTCGAGACCAGAGGGAGATCAGACAAGTCAGCATGTACATGGGTGAGCCAGGAACATTGAACTATGCGGGTCACTGTGAACTCCTGAGTTTGTGTCAGGTAGACTGCAGGTAGACTGTCAAAGGTGGCCAAGTGCGGGCTATTGGCATTGAACGTCTAGCTTAACACACCTGGCACTGAGCCCTGTACTACCCTATGGCGCATATCGCTGACTGTTAATACTTGCCTGTGAGCCTCATCAATTGTAGCTGCTGCTGAGGCAAGCATTACATGCGATGGTGATGTCATCAGACTGCATACAGTAGCATTATTGGGAGTCCTGCAGGTCATCGGACTTCTGATCAGTCCATCATGCGGACGCGTTGCCGGTTTTTTTGTGTCTGGTTCCCCACGTTCTGAATCATTCCCAGAGCGTTTTGAAAATTTCTCGCCACCAGTCATGCCAATCTTCTTGGCTTTGGGGCATCTCACGAGAGACTTAGCTTCTGGTGTAACATCTAGCAGGCCTTTGCTTGGTGTGGTCTGCTGAAGACTTGATCTACATGCATCACGAGCAGCTTGACTTGCATGGTAGGTGGCGTTTCGTATGTCAGTGGGGGACCTCAACATGGTCTTTCCATCATGGGATTGCCCGAACGTGACAAAAATGAGATGTTTCTCATTCTTGGCTTGTCCATTCTGAATTTCATCATTTTCCAAGCAGCTGAGATCTGCTTTATCAAGTCTGCATACATGTGACTCTTCCCCCATGGTCCGTGGAGCCACCGCCTGCTTGTCTCTAAACACATGGCGCACATGCGCTGCACGCCTAGAGAGAGTCATTGGAAGCGCTTTGTTCCACTTTTTTGGTGATGGTCCGATTGATGTGCATCCAGACGAGGTTTTGCAGACATGCTTGGTTTCACACACATGGAGCTTTGCCATGTTCTTTCCTCTGTGCGCCGCGCTAGGCATGAACGACTTCTTGCCCTTAGACATACCACAATCAGTAACATTTCCTGTTTTCCTGATCTGGCATGGCGGAAGCTGACTTGCCTTGCTATCCTGCATCCACAAAATCACTTTCCTCCCGCCCACAGGTCCCCATAAAAGGCATGGGTATTCTGATGTGTATGCAATGCCCACATGGCAGCTCCAGGGCTGCTGCTTATGTTACCTTGGGTTGATAACTTGATGTAGGTGAACATCTTGTCTGTGCAATATGATCTGAAACTGCTCCGCGTAGGTTAAATCCAAGCCTTGCAGCAGCTGAAAAGTCTGAGACATCCCAACGCTTCTTTAGTAGGGCACGGGAGCCTGAAACTGCGCAGGAATCAGTGCCTCCACACGCTGTCTTCTCGCCCAGAGACGCCGGTCTGATCCATGCTGGCGCTGCAGCCGGTTGCTTTTGAGTAAGGCATACAAAAGCAATGGATGGAGCGGGCCCGCATACATCAGCAGTTGGCGAGTGGGATCTCGTGAGTGAGCATGGGACTGACTTGGATCGGACTGGCACAGGCATGGTCACGTTTACCACTTCTTCTTGATACAATCTGCCACACGGATAGTGCGCTTTCAAGACAGAAATGGGTGACGAGGATCTGGCCTTTCTAGCGCATGCCTGAGACCGGACTTTGCTGCTCCTGAACGCCCCAGTGTTCAGTATTTCAGACATGTGTCTTAAATGTTGTGGTGTTGTGGTAGTGAAGTGATTGAGAGCTGAAGCGATGGTTTCGCTGTCCAGCTCCCTGTCCTTTAATGGGGAAATTTTCCTTGTGGCATCCTTTCCCTCTGCTGAATGTGGCAAGCCAAAAGACGCAATGAGGCCTGGTCTCAACACACCTCCTGATGGTCGCCACGGAGGAGCAGTGCTCTGTGGGTGGCGACGGGTACCCGGCTTCTGCTGTCGCGGTCGTGACATGTGCTGTTGTTTGTAGGTACTTCTGCTGCTTGTACTGGTTGCATGCAATTTCAAGATTAGGGTTTCCTTGGAGACACCAATCATGTGTGCGGGCGAGGAAGTGCTGTCAACGGCTGATATATCAGTCGTCATCATTGTTTGGGATTGTGCTAGTGGAGCGTTCTTTGGAGTTCCCCTATAATCCGATGCGCTGGATTCCCCTGGCGGTGTCGGCATAGACAATTTGGCTTTAGGCTTGGACTCTGAGTCATCTTGCTTGCCTTGTGCATCACTTTCGTTTGCCGAATTTCCACTCGGAGCAGGCAAAACTGCTTCAGGGTACTCTGGGTGCACGTTAAGATCGGCGTGTTTATCAACGTTGTTGTCCACTCTGTCCTGATACACATCGCGAGGTATGCTGCAGGCGTAGGTGTCACCCAAACTTGCTACCTGCTCACCAACGCGCGCTGCACATACTGCCGCGCCGGCCCCGGTGCAACTCCCAGGTTGATGAGGCTTGCCAGCTGCTGTGCCGTTCTCGCCATCCACAGTATGATCGGCGCTACAGGTGACATCAACTTTGTGTGACTGCAACATGCGCAGACTTCATTAGACGGGAAATGGTCATCTAGCTCAATGGTAACATTCAATACATTGACGCACCTGTGCCACGTCCTGTGGTTCATGCACTACAGGGCTGGGTTTACCACAGGAGTCTTCCTCCTGATAAAGTTGCGGATCAGAGCCCAAGCAGGCAAGTCTGATGTACACCACTCGCAACTTCATGGCAGCATCTGAAATGAGTGATCTCCTCCACACAACCCAAGTCCTAAACAGTAGCACTCTATGCCCTGCAAGTTACTTGCAAACTCATTTCAGACAGTTTTCTGCTGGGTCAGGTCATCCCATGCGCCGAGCACACACGTCTGGAGCGCACGCAGTTGGTAAAGAGCCAGATCAGCAGCAGCCAAATCAGCAGCAGCCAAATCTGCAGATTTTGTTCTGCAGGCCAACACACCTGCACGCCAACACCAAAAGAACAGCTTCACAAGTAACAGTGCTTGTGCAGAGCCAAACGCAGACTCCTCCGTAAACCAATCAGCATGACCTGACAAGACCCTGCGCCGTGCAACTGACATGGTTCTGCTGCTCTTTTGGTGACCACACATGTGCAAAACTGCAAGATTCAACAGCACATTCCAGCGAGTGCGCGCGCCCTTCTGCATACACAACTGGCATGAGATGACTAGTGCACTTTGATACCGCCATGCGTGAAGAGCTAATGTTTTCTACCACATCTAAGACCAGAACACCATGGGCACTAAATTACTCTACGCACCTTGTTTCCGGCTGCATACTTCCATGCATACAGCAACGATCGCAACGACTGTGCCTGCTTTCTGACAGTGTGACGTCCTACCCAAGCTGATACACGGTCACAATTTACATCCCTGGCCTGTGCAGCCCAGTCTTCCAGGTCTTGAGCACGCTGCGCACATGTTACAAGCGCCTGCCGCTCTGCAACTCCGCGCCATGCGGAAAAGGATGCTCTCAACCACAGGGCTGTGGATGGTGCACGCAAAAGTACACGTTCAAGCACAGCATGAGCAGCAGCGCGCGCCCTTGAAGATGCGTTTGCTGCGTGCTGCAGGTCTGTCGCTTGTGCTGCTACCTGCTCGCACAGGCGCTTGCGTTCCTGAGACCCTATCCCTTCAGTCAGCTGAGCATCTCTAGGCAATGACACCACTGCCACCTTCATCCCCTCCAGGTCAGACGACAAAGCAGCAGATAACTGTTGGATGGATTTTACACCACGGTGCAGTGTATCACATGAGTCACACTCGTGATTATCTTGGCAGGCAAGCCCGTCCGCCTGCGAAGTGGATAGACTCATCATTTCATAGGACTCCGCAAAGATCACCTGCCCTGGTTTAGAATTCAAGACACATCGAATCATCACATACCATGATTGCAGGCCGGCAGGTGATGCAACATTTGGGTGACACCATTGCTAGCTCATGGCAGATATGTGCTGACAGCAACTGCATCTCTGATGCTGCACCTTCCATTACACACATCAGGCGTGTGCACCGCACAGACAACTCTGATACATGACTACTAGCCTGCAGTCCAAGAGAACTGGTCATATTGTGCTCCATTGGACATGTCATGTGGTTTATCCTTCCAGACACAACACACCAGATTACCTGCACTGCTGACTCTTCGGCTGCTCGGGTCATCTGGAGTCGAGACTTGGTGAGAAGGAGCTCACGTTGCGCACACATCAGTTTTGCTGAGAGTGCCATTGCATCCTTAAGGGCATCATCACGTTGCCTAGCCACCTGACATACATCAATACCACTCCAGTGAAACACTGGACGGTCAGCAGCCATGCTTTGGCCATATTGAACCGCATTGATGGAACCGTTTTGGTTTCGTGCATAATGCAAATCCTTGCTGTGTTGCTGTTTTGCTGGTTGGTTGTTGGGTGATCCATATGCGATATTGGCATGGAACTGTCCAGATGACGTCACCACTTTATTATTGGCAAGTAAATCTGTGAGAGAGATTGCTTGCTTCAAGCGTGAAACAAAGTCAAGCAGAGCAGCATTCTTGCCTTCGAGTTGCACAATACGCTCCCACATATCATTCCTGAATCAAACAAGCTTATATCCAAATCCAGACGGGACCAAGCAGTGGAAACACCAGACACATAAATGTTCAGCAAACACTTACTTGGATCGATTCGCCGCAGCGTTCTCCTGCCTGGCAGTATTCAGGTGGTTGTGCACCTGCTCCAGCATGTTGCGTGCATCTGAAATGTGGAATTCCCTGCTAGCAGAATGCACTTGCACCATGATTCCGTTCTGTTCTGCGGTGTGATGAATGCCAATATCAGCTGTTGAGCAGGCCCTGCTCACATGTGTCACATTGGTGTGCCTGGCCAGCTGATCTTCTGCATGATGCAACTCTGCCTTTGCTGAGACAAGATCATTCTTCAGCTGCTCGATGACAACGGTTTGCTGAATAACAACAGCTGACTGGGCTGATGAAGCCTTCTTGCTTGCTGCCAACTGCACGGCAGCAGTCAGTGAAACTGCAAGCTCGCGCAGATGTGTTTGACAGCAAATTCAGCTGGTAGTACCATACTTGCATATCAACTTCTGTGAGCTGGCCCAATAGCTCTTGTTGTTGCAACAACGCTGTGGACAAATCGTGTTGCAGTTTCGTATCGCATTCCACTCGCAGACTCTTCTCCTTCTCTCTCTCTACCTGAGCTACTGATAGGACTGAGCGCAGACGCCTACTGTCTTGATGCTCAACCTCCAGGTGTCTCTTATAGTCGTCCAGCTGGCTAGTCAGCGTGAGCTGGGCCTCGACCATCCGCTCTAACTCAAGTATGGCACGCTGCTCTCCCATGCGCGATTTTTCGGCTGCATCGCTTGCAATTCTCTCAGCTTCGTGTGCCTCAGCCAACGCCTTTTGTAAGGCAGACTGCTGCTCTTCCTCCCTTTGCAAATCCATTACCATGCATGCAAGTGCATCACGGAGCTGTCGATTCCCAGGCTCTTGGCATTCCTGTAGAATTCGACGAAAACAGTGTACACATTCTGAGACTTTGGGTGCGACTTAAAATATGCAGCTGGATGCTGCCTGCCTACCGCCCGCCGAAGCGACAGATGCAACCAGTATCATTGCTACATGCAGAACCAACAGCATCACAGAATTTAATATGCGCACGCCGTCGCCTTGCCAATGTAATAGTCAACATGAAGCATCATTAACAAACAACGAAACATCGGAAGCCGCAAATATCACGGCACAGCTGTGTCCAGTGTGAAGCAAACTGCTCTCGAGGCATTGGCAAACTGGACAAACGCTGCCACAATCCAGCGTCAATCACGTCGATAAAACGGATAAGCATACCTTGCCGCGCTCCATGCTGCATACGGGCGTCAAGACAGCATGTTGGCTCCACGTCTGCTAGTTGCTTAGGCTATGAAGACTGTATCATCAAGCAGGCAGTGGAAATACTCCTCGTTGCCAACGCCTGTCTTGTACTCTTGGCGGGGGAGCTACCTAAGACGAGCTGGCTTGCAGTCATGCACGTGACTAAACAGTGAACGCATGACTAAACACGATTTTCGGCGTGTTTCCCGTTATCGCAGGCTTTCGTCTGAATCGGTGTTGAAACGGAATGAACACGCCGGCTCCGTAGATGACTGTTTCTGGCTGGATGATTCGACACAAGCGTGTGAACTGGAGTGGCTGCGGCGTAGGTCAGTACATGGTTGGTATTCCGCGTCGACACATTGGGCCCTGGCAGTAGAAGCGTTTCTTTCAGATGCGGGGCTACAAGTGACCACGGTAGTTTCTTAGACTGCAATTTATAGGTCGGCTATTGTGGAACATAACTGCTGTCATGGACACGATCAGAGCGTGTCCTGAGTGCCAGGAGCCTCGTCCGTCCAGTGCCCTATCGCACAGGGAGAGGGTTTTGAATCATTTCAGCACAGCTCCTGGTCTAGGTCCTATCGATCTTGTGATATGCAATAAAGAAACGAAAGGGGGGTTTGGAGAACAAAAGACAGCGTCATTTTTCCACCAGCTTGTGGGGTACGACGTTTGCAGCACAGCGTCTCTGGCAGCGTACTTTTCTGACCTGTGCAGCAACTCTGAAGAGGTGTGTTCGATGTATGATAATGACACTTGATTAGATTTTTTGTTTTCGCAAAAGATGATATGCGCTGCAACGCCGAAACGGCCTGTTCATCTTTCATGATGATTGGTTTTATGTGTCCTTCTTTTGGCACATGCTCAGCGACATCATGTACTTATGCTATAGGTCGGCTTTCTCTCCGGGCTGTTTACTTCGGTTCAATGGAACATCGCCCAGTGTGTCTACTGCTGCTATGATGCATTCTCTCGATTGGACGTGCGCTGCCACATGGCGATTCCTGGAGGCGTTGTTGCGTACGCTGTGGACTCTAAAGGGCAGAGGTGTGCTCTTGGTAATCGTCCCATTTTAACGTCGCACCGAGTTGCGCGCGTCGACATGCGATGGTTGCCATGCATGGGCATCGATCATCCTTGCACCTGGGCCCCCTCAGGCAGATCATGAGTGCCTGAGTAGTAAGAACATTTCAGCTGCAGGTATGAGATGACATCTGCTCACTGGAAGCAAGTCTCCATCTCGGCATTCCTCCGATACGAATACTACAACCCTGCCATCTTTCAGGGATTGCCGGCAGTGGTCCAGCATCAGGCTATGAGGACACCTGATGCAGAGGAAACTATTTTAGACAGCGTTTTAGATCTTTACTACGATCATGTGCCACAGCAGGTGCTGGTCGCTTCCTTTAAGAGCGTTCTGGAACGCATCGCTCATGCTGCAAGTCACTCCTGCCTGCAGCCATACAACATGCGTTGCGCCGATTGACGTGCGACCCGCTTCCAAAACATGATGAAGGGGAATCCTTACTGGCTGGTGCAAAATCAGCGCTCAGCTCTTGCATACATCTACACTCTGGCACTGGGAAGTGTAAAATAGGCCGGTTGAGAGAGAGGGCCTTGCTTCCTGGTATGGCAGCAGCCGACTGCCTCAAGCGAACACATATCTGCAGCTTTAGATGTTGTGCAGGTAGTTGAGACATTGCGCCCTGGTGGCCAGAGGGGAGGTGCCAATCCAGAGGACAATGACCCACTTTTGGCGGCAGTGTTAAACCATTTCAAGCGCCGCAGAGTGATGGAAGGTGCCGTGGAGTTCTTCACGCAACTAGCCTCGCTGCATGCTCCAGCCGTTGTGCACCTGTGTGCAGCACTTAATGCCCTCGGCCGCACAGATGATGCCCTGCAGGCATGAATGCTGCCTTTATTGAATTCGTGCATCAAATTCTTCGGTATAGTCTGTTGTCGCTGTGCTTCCGACAAACCCGTTCATGCAAACACAAGCATTTTCTAAATTCTGCTCCTAATCCCTGCTTCATGGTGCTGAATGCCACATCGTTGCACTGGTGTTCAGTCTACCTCAGATACATCTTTGGTACAGGTCCTTCGCAGCAATGCTCTACGTATGCCTCAGGACATAAATGTCATCTGCGCCCTTGCGACCGCTGAATCTTCTGCTGGACGGAGCCAGGAAGCGCTAGCACTTGCTCGCCACGCGTTGCTGCTTGCCCCCAAGTCTACAACAGCACTCCTGTGCATGGCGCATGTACAGGCAACTTGTGGGGCCCCAGCACTGGCAATCCTGGCAATGCACCTTGTGGTACCACCGTCAGACCATGGCGTGCTTTTTAAGCGCATCTTCCCGTTTGGTCTGCCGCCATTCATACGCATCACAGCGCCCTCGTGCATGCCCTGGTCGGCTGAAAATGCAGCTATGTCAATTCTTAAGGAAGAGATAGCCATGCCACGGTCCTCTCGCTCCATCGCAGACTGGCAGCCCTTTGTGCAGCAGCTGTGTGGTATCCAGGATGGAGACAGTTGTGAGGGTGTGAATCCCACGCTTGTTCATAAAGCAGTGAGAAGCATTTGCTTTTGTTTGATTTATTAGAAACGCATGATGCTATATCTGTTATGAGATGCTATATCTGTGATTGACGCTGGATCTGCGGTTTCATCTCGCGGCATGGTTTTGGTGTGCTGTTTGAGCAAGTATTGCCTGGATAGACATATGGTTTCTGGCGGCTGTTTGTGTGATTGAAGGCAGTCTGTCGTTGAGAAATAGGGGTATCATGTTGGGCCTGTTGAAACGTGATACAGTGCACATTCTTTGAGTCATGATGAACCTTGATAGTTCAGCAGGAAATCCAAGTTACACCATGATGGGTTGCTGCTGCAGAGGGACCCCCCGTTCTGGCGCCTGAGTTGTTTACGGACTTTGGTAGCCTCAAGACATCAGTTATTTACCTACTACCACACATATCAGCCGCAAAGTACACTGTTGCCTGTATGTGTATTCGTGCTATGGGAGTAGAGAATTTTGCACTCACCCTACAAGCACTTTCAAGGAACGCTACTGACAATGGCGCTCTTGCTCGAGGCCGCCGCCGTGCTAGCAAGCGAGCCTCCCTCTCACAGCCGTCCTCAATTACACTGGACCCAGTGCCAGAACAGGTGCCAAGTGTAGACGCATCGCAAGAGCTCAGCGCCGATTTCACACCAGCCAGTATGGATGCGCCCATGCATCGTGTTGCGGAAGCGTCCGGGATGTCAAGCGGCACACCCACATCCGGTATTGCTGCCGGCAGCAGTGACTTGCAGGAGCCTTTCCCTGGCCATGTTCAGCCAGGGGAAGTCAGTGATGGTTGTGATGACAACTCTGTACCACCTGAAGCTGTAAAAAGTGTACGGCCAGCTGACTTGTCAAATGTGCCGCCAGATTTGGTTCCAAAAGACCAGGGGAAAAGACATCAGGGCAACTTAGATGGTCACCCGGTTGGCGAAGCCTCCGTGCACAAACCATCTGGTGGGTCTGCACCTGAAGAAACAGCGTGTGGCCCAGTTCGGTCACCAGCCGGTTATGGCGAGTACACATCGCGATCCCGCTGCAGCGCACATTCTTGCAAGCGTAGTGATGCCAACGCAGCAGTTGGAGTCAGTGAAGGTGTGAAGCGCACTGGTAGCTCAAATCAGCACTTGCTGCGGCGGAATGATTCTAGCATCGTCTTGAGAGG
Source organism: Ulva armoricana (assembly GCA_032360965.1). Classification (NCBI taxonomy): domain Eukaryota; kingdom Viridiplantae; phylum Chlorophyta; class Ulvophyceae; order Ulvales; family Ulvaceae; genus Ulva; species Ulva armoricana. Next base: position 498,433 of record JAUMHO010000010.1, read on the forward strand.
CGAAAGCTCTGGATCAATTGACGATGAGGGTGAAAAGGAGGTTGTCACACACCTTGCATGGGATGACCCATCGCAGCCACCGCCATCCAATTCATTGCGAAAGGATGCACCCCGGTTTGCTAATACAAACACGCCATATGCTGTACCATCCAGAACATCAGATGCTGAGGTAGGGAATGGGTCCGAGTCTCCGGTCGGTGTGTTGCGGGAGGCGTTGCAAAAGTATGAGGATGGTTCAGCAGATGTGACAGTGGAAGGCCTTGCGCGCTTGCAGCTCCGAGCACAGGAGTATGCAACACGGGCGAGTCCTGTTCCCGGGGGTCGGATGAAGCGGCGCAGGAGGCTATCGGCTGCTGTAGCAAGGCAAGCAGGGAAAGCATCTGATACTAATCAAGGCCCTGCCGCCAGTCCACCTAGGGGTGCAGACACGGGACTCGTGGCGGCTTCAATTGTTGATGACGCCCGGTTGAGCAGTGCTGCACACCAGCTGCAGCAGGAAAGCTCGCTCAAGAAGAGCGTGCGGCAGTGTGAAGCTCAGAGAATAATGGTGTGTTTTTTCCATCCATTGACGCTTCTGCTCACATGAGCATGGCCCCCTCACTGCTCCTTGTCCTGGAAAAAGAAGATGCTTGGAAGCATGTTGAGGGCTGAGGTCCAGTCAGGTTGGCCAATGAGCGTGATTTTGCAGGCAGTGCTGTTGGATTCAACATGTGCACCACCAGGAGCCGTCCACCATGTATCTCACCATTCTGCAGAAGTTATCGCTGCATTGTTCGGAGATCTGGATGCTGTTGCGCTTGTTCATGGGGCTGCAACTGAAGCACCACAAAACGGCACGATACACAGCTACACAGCTGCAGCCAAGGCTGTGAAGAAACTTGAGTCACAGTTCCTTGTATTCCGCCACCGCCCACTGAATACAACGAATTCAAGTCGCAGCATGATCGAGAATGCTTCTGTTGGTACGCGTCCGAGCAGATTTATACATTAACGTCTGACAGATTAGTGATACTGCTGTTTCTTCGCTGGTGTCACATGGGCTTACAACGCACACTGGTTTATGACCTATTTTATTTTGTTACAGGGGATTGGCTGGCGTGGGGGGCAGCCTGTGAGCGCCTTAAATGCCTGAAGCATGCTGAGTATGCGTACATGCGTGCACTTTCGTCAGTGCATCCGCACAGGTGCCTCACAGGACACCTGTCGCTTGCAAGGATTCTTTCTGCAGAAGCTGATATTCACACTGTCTTTGACCATCTCACTGAAGTCTTGCTGCATCTTGACTGTCGCAAAGAACAGCAGCAGGGGCAATCAAACTCAGAAACAATAAGTTCTGTAAAGGAGGGTGAAGTTCCTGCTTCTGTGGTCGGTGCGTTGGTCACAGTGACTTCCTCGTGGGGGATGTCGGCGGTGCAGAGTCGGTTAGAAAAGGGTGTAGGCCAGTATCACCCCAGTATAGAAGCCGTTGTCGAGCAGGCGTTTGAGTGGGGTACTGACGGATGTGACATGTAGGCAGTGAATGTGTGGCCTAGTCTTTTAATGTAAGCCCAAATGACATGCAGGAGCAAGTGTACCCCATCAGCGCAGGTGCCATACCGTCCACACAAAGTGCTGTGTTTCAACGCCTGAACACAGGTTACATTGTTACAATTAATGTTCACTTGGCTACGCCTGCCATTCTCCGTGAAGCATAATCAATCCTGTCTGCACAGATAATTTTACCATCGACAGTCCGATACTTCCGACTGACTGCGGCACTGTAGTACCGGCCTGATTGCCTTTTGGTTGCAGCCACCGTATTCATTGGTTTGGCCGGAATCTGCAACGCATCGAAATGGTAACACTATTGCCCCCGAAATATGCACATCACGTTAGCACGGCATCAGAGTGTCATACGGGAGGTCAAGCATGCCCGGGGGCAATGTGTCGAGTGCATGCCACTAATGGCTGCGGCCTTGTCCATACATGCACGGTACACCTATCCCAGACTATCTGGATAGGATGTGTTAGATGGCATACCTCCCCGGGTCGCTCCCAGAGTGATAGATTCCTTTGCATGCTGCGTGCACCAGGACCCCTTCCACTGCTGTCTGTACGAGGCTTATTACGAAATTCAAATCTGTGAGAGTTGGATAATCTTTCTGCCATCGCAGCTTGTTGTCGCAACGTTAGCCTGCGTGCAAACTCAGATGTGCAATTCTGGCGGTCCATAATCCCAGAATTGGCAGAGAGTGGATTCATGGCCAATCTGCCACGGTGTCTCATGCCAGTTGGTTGATTGGTACCCAGGTTGATACTGATTCTTGTCTCAGATCTAGGTCTTGACCCAAATGTGCTTAGATTGGGCACGTCGTGGTTTAGGCGATTTGCTTGACTGGGGCATGCCCCTGCTGTCTGTGGTCGTATGTCAAAGTCTTCACGCATGATGCGAGTCAGCTTAATGTTCTGTGCACCAGTCACAACAGCCGGGGCACTCGGTGGTCGAACAATCAGGGCTTCCATGTTTCTGGGGGATGTTGCCTGGAAGCCCACACTTGTACTCTGCCGAACCAGGTAAGTGTGCTGGGCATTAAGGCGATGGATCGCTGCTTTCATCTCATCAGCTGGGAGCTGCCTGCCTGTGACTGTTATGAATGTCTGCCGAGGTGATATCCGAGGACCCGCCATGAGAACCTGTTGTCACATACAGGCATCAGAGGTATGGAGACATGGATCAAAACCGAGTCACAGAACGTGCAGCGTGTTTGTCACGCTGATGCATCCAGAACTTTCATGCCTGTATTGCTTCACTGGCTATGTCTGAAACATGTGGCTTGTCTTTGTCCACAATTACTTTCAGTTTGTCAGGTCCACCACATCGCCAAGTCTTGAGTCGATTTACATCATGCTGCACCAATTGATGAATGGCTCCAACGGCCATGGCTGAAACGGGCTGAGATGAACTAGATAAGAGGGTCACCAGCCGAGGTACAGCCTTCATGCAGGACACAGCGCGCTTGTTTGAGTCTAGAACCACCATGTTCGACAGAGCAGCCAATGCGGCGACCTTCAATCCACTGCACACTGTGTCGTCATTCTCCGCCACCAAAATGTATGAGTTTTGTCCTTGTGGGTACTGAGCATGTGTGTATACCAGCACAGTCATCGCTGTGGGTGATGTACACACCGATGCTTTCCATACAAGCATGCCACCAATCTGGGCAGGGCATTTGTCTCGGACAACTGCTTTACATTTTGCTTGTCAGCTGTTGTTGCAACCTGCACAGATGTTGTCCACCTCATGTAACGCAACTATGAACAAGAAACGCAAGGGCTGTCGTGCCAGCAAACCTGCAGTACAGCTGCAGCAGCATGGTGAACTGATGTTGGCTGGTGGTAGTCCTCCAGCATCGCTACGCAAAGTGCCATGACCACTGCCATTGTGGCCATGCGCGAGCGATACAGCTCAACAACCGCAAAGTTACGCAGTGTCCAAAGAGCAGCCACCTGCACGCCAGATTGAAGCAGTCACGATGAACTCGAGATTACGGAATGCCAACTCAGATGTAGTCGAACCTTCTCCGCTGGCAAACCTTCATCAACCAGCTTTATCAGCGATTCTAAACCAGCAATGTTCCTGATCTCCTCTAACCCGGCCGAATTGAGGCTCTTTCGTCGAATCAACTCAGCCGCCTGTGCACGTACAGTGCAGGGCACATTTGGTGTCCACAACTTTTCAACCAAATTCTTCACAGACTGCAGATGCCCGATGAAATAAAACTATCAGCACTGGACGACCAACTTAGATTGATGCATCTGGAAAGTGGGGCAGCCAGACGACGTACCTGCTCCTGAACTACTGAGCTATCAATGCAAACAGCCTTGTAGCGCTCTACGTTGGACATGCGTGACACTCTTTGAATGACTGCCAGCACCTCTTGTTGCTGAGAGGCGTCCCCTTTACAAATCTCCAAGATTGCAGAACTAGACAGGTTGAGAAGGTAAACAAATGACAAGGCCACACTTGACCTTCTGTCACTCTTGCCTGCAGTTGCAGACAATGCCTCTTTGGAATGGCGGGCCTGAAGGCGCCGCCACACGTATTCAACACCGCTAGCCTCAAGAAGCAGGTATAAGACCTCTTGTTCAACGGCGGCGTAGAAGCGCTTCTTCTGCACAGAACGACGCACTCTGGGGAAATTCATCTACGGCCCCATGTGCAATATCATCAAGTGTGAACACATTCTCACGGGTAACAGGAGGCGAGGTGCCTGACCTGCGTTTTGTCCATGCCAACCTCTTCCAGACAATCATCTGTCAGGTGCACCAGTTCGCTGACGCTTTCACAACCAAACCTTTGGTAAAACGGCCTAACAAAGCTTCCTAGCCCTGCACTCTCAAGCAGCCCACCCATAGGCAACTGGATCAAATCTGCGTCATGCTCGATCCCTAAAAAGCGTGCCATGCAGGTCTCAAAGACTTCCATATGGCCAAGGTTGCCATAAAACACCTGTGCCCACACAATTTGGCTGTAAATCATGATTGCGAACCAGCAACACCATTTTAATTGAGAATTGGAATTGATTCAGCAGAGTATCACACCAGAGGCTTTGACATAAAAGCTTTCCGGAGTTCAAGAGGATTCAGCTGTTGTATCTGTTGAGGAGATGGCGGCGAGCCATGATCCGGACAAACACATACAATCCTTTGGCTGGGTACATTAGATGCTGCGGCCTTCATTTCCTGGAATGGCCTGCCATGTTGCTCTTCCAAGTGTTGAAAATATGTGTCGGTCAGGCACGCGACAAAATGCGTGCAGTCCTACATAAATCACGAAGTGACATGCGGTACGAAGAGACCATGACGCAAACACTTCCATACTCGGTTCAGAGCTTGGATGTCTCTCAAACCTTCATTCGAGCATCAAAGTCTACGTAGTTCAGTTTTCCATCTTCAGGGTCCAGCATGACTCCGGTTGCACCATACTCGTCAATCAATTGTTTCCTGATGTAGGTCGCCATTTTACTACTATAAGTGTCCCCAGGAACATAACTAAGATAAACTTGCGCTTGCCTGACGACCATGGACCGCCTTGATGACGCACGTGCATCCCCTGTAGCACAGCGCAGTGGTGAATTACACTGCGTGTGCACCTAGGAGAGATTACTCCGAAGCACCGAATACCGTGAAAGCATCAGGCTGATGATGCACAACGATGCCGTACCCACATGCTCTCTCCTCTCCAAATCTTTGCGAGTTTCTCCCTCTCGCATTTCCTCTGCAACATACTGAGGCAGCACGACAGTGTAATGCGCACACTCCTGGACGTATGCCTCCAGCCTGGGCACTTGAAATACTAGCTCGTATGGCCCGGAGTCGGCTCCACGGCCATACAACCCGTCAGGCCCTGGGGGCAGGGACATGACACGGTACATCTAGTAGCGTCCTTGCAGCTGATTCCAAGGAACTGGCGTGTTCGGCGTAGCAAGTGACTATATACCAAGTACCGCGCGGCTGTCACGGGGAGGCTGTCCCAGTTTGGGACCGAGGAGGCAGCCTTCGTGTGGCTAGCCTTGTCAACGACACCTGCGTGTCGCAGGCAGCTGAGCAAAATATGTTCGGTGAACATCGGTCCTAATTTTCTGTGTTCTATGGCGCGGTGAGCAACTTTTTGTGTTTCACTTACTGTTGTGGCGACAGGGATATGCCCTAGATATCACATGTCCAGCGGGCAAGGTGATGGACAGCACTGGGGGATGCCATCCCTTCAAACAAACGCAAGTGTATGGCCTGTACGCTTCGCCGAGGCACAAGTCTTGCTTCTGCGCAACTTTGTGCGATGTTGATACTCCCCCTGCGAATGAAGCAGTGATGTCGAGTCACGTGTACAATGCCTCGGCATAGACACGGCATCCCCAGTTTGGCTGTTCATAGCACGGTGCAGGCAAACATCTAGAATGAGATTTGTACCTCGGGCAGGTGGTGTTGCTACGTCCGCAAGGTAAGTTGTTTGAGCGTCTGCGCATGGGATGCTAGTCCTGCGGAGCTGTGGTTAATTTTGTAGCGCTTAAGGGCGTGAGCTCGTCAGCACGGCAAGTCTGAGGAGGTGGTTGTGGCAAGAAGATTTCGCGCGTCACATAAGAGCCAGTCGATCCTGAACAGGAGGCGGCGACACTGTTCGTGTCATCCTTGGAGCAGTTTGCATTAAGCATTGGAATCATGAAGCACCGGGAAACAACGGACCTCGGCTACGTACGCAAAGCACACGTTTTTGCAAGTACATCATTTGTGATCTGATGACAACTGCCTCAAAACATGTGACATCCAACCCAATATCAGCCAACCCTTCAACTGGCACCTTCAAACTCAAGTCTGTGCTATTCCTACAGGATGCTCGGGAGTGTTGCCGCCATATTCCCTGGTTCTGACTAGAGCGCAATATCGGGGCATGTCGAGAGGCTCTGTCAGCCGGAAGCCTGTCGTAGGCGGTCGGAGTGGTTCTTGTAGGGGGCAATGTGAATGGGCGTGCTCTCGTGCGGAGAAGCGTGCCTCCTGCCAGCTTACCAGAGCTCAGCCAACACCATCCGCTGGTTGGAAGAAGCAATGGGTGACCAGACCAGTCCAAGATTGGTGTCGGTGGTGCGACTATGTAACACGGAGTTGCTGTAATGTGCCATGCGAGTCAGCCGCACGTCTCGGGGTCAGCTCTACTCCTGTGGACCTGCTCTGTGTGACTGGCCGTGGAGTGTACGATCCATCTGCCCCTGGCATGAAAGCGTCACATCACAGTTGCAGGCAGATGGAGTAGCTCGTCCGATGAAAGCAATGCGTCTAAACACACCAGCTACAAATGTTGCTTTGCATCAGCACAGTTGTATGCTTGAAGTCAGGTGCTTGGCTGATCGGTGTTTCGCAGCGTGTCATGTGCAATACGTAAGAGTGTCTGGTTGTCTTGCGTCACAGCTTGGCATGTATTGCGAGGTGATCTCAAAGATTTGGCCAGGTGAGAGGTGCACCAGTACAGAGTGTATGTGGTATCACCATGGTTGATCCACAGTTGGTTTATTCCAATACTTGTGATAGCACGTGCTTGGCACACCGCGGGTCTAGGCTATGCCGCCTGATGATTTTTTATACCTCTTGGAGATACGATACAAATATTGTCCATCAGATCACGTCAGTTCCTGCCTTTGATCAATTGCTCAGGCAGGCAGTGACAACTCACCCACTTTGGGCGGGCTGCTTAGTGCAGAGGTTGCTGATGGCTAGTGTGTCTCACTGGTTATAGTGCTCGTTGCCGCTTCGCAACCAAGCCCAGCTCTTGGCATTGTGGCTTCAGCGTATCATACAGAACTTCTAGTTAGCGTTCGCTGTGTAGGCTCGACTTGTGTGCACATCGCTAACCAGCACGAGAACACACAAGATAAGCGAGCTTTGAGCCGTGTCCCCTCGCCGAAGCCGCTCCACATCAAGCATGCATGCATGCAGCATTAAGTTGGTTTGGCTTGACAATATGCTAAGCATTAGTCCCAGTCATGACAGCCTATGCAGCGTTGCTGAAATCGAAGATGAGCTTTCAGGGCCGCGGGTTGTGGAGCACATAGAATGGGATCTACTAGACATCGTGCCTGTCACATAATCACAGAGAACACATGGCATGCCACAGATGGCCATTAAGCATCTTGTTGCAGCACAGAACATCCCTGAAAACAACTGATCATGTATCTACCAATCCTTTTTTCTTCTACATGCTTGAGGGTGCTTGTATTGTCTGCCATCATTGTCGGGTTTTACCCTTGGCACATGAGCTACATGTGTCGTCTCTCAAACAATTTTCTGCCGTTCGACGCAGCAGTAGCCTGTTGGCTGGAGTGCACGATCTGCGCAGTGTTCCAAGATACCCCATTTGACCACCGCATTTGTTCGTGGAATGACTTGGCCACAGTGAAGAGATTGTGGACAGATTCTGACCGACACCGTGTTTTCGCTGCTCATCAGAATGGACGCACAGGGCAGCGTTTCTGACCATTCGCCAAGGCCGCTGCAACTGTCCGCATGATGCGTAGAGACCACTAGGTTTGTGTAGCTGCAAAGCTATGGCTAGACACTGTTTGTTTAGGAGGATGAGGGCATTCATAGGACCAGTCTTTCATCCCTCCCGCAGCCTCTTTTGGCTTTGCCACCACTGCCAGGCATCGCCGCCAGTGCTGCAGGCTGTATGCTGCTTGGGCAACGATCGACTAGACACATCTCCAACCTGTGTGGTGCCTGTTGCACAACAGCTTATTTCTGAATGTGATCGTTGTGGAATCAGGCAGTTTTTGGCAAAGTAATATGCGACACCTGCGTACCACCCGTCCGGTGAGGCAGCATTATCTGTTCTCGTACGTTGCCGTGTGGATTTGACTGCACTAGCACCATCTGCCACGCTACTATCGTGGGCGTTTGCACTGGTCAGCTTGACAAACTTGGAGACGATCTCCAGCGGCATGACTTGCTATTACCGTATGTAGAATTCCTCAAATCTAGCGCGGAGTTTCATCACATCCGTTTTGGTTTGTCTAGATTGATGTCGGCTGGAGTCATCATGTGGCAAGGCATTTTTTGGTGCCCCGATTAAACGTTGGCAGAGCACGTCCTTCGCTAGACCAGGCAGACTTTGTCGAAGATGATGGTCATTTGAGAGATTCCTCACGCATTCCAAATGTGTGTTGACTACCCTGCTGAGACGATACTTGGGCCTGGACAACTGTTTGTTCTTTGTGTGTGACACTGCTGAAGTATGGTGCAACAACTGCTGCTCACAGTCAGGGCATACCTGAAGGTGAATGTGAGTATGCTGTGCTAGCTTCTCTTGATCAATGGCTTGCGGCTGACCTAGTTCTCGGCTTTTTTGCCAAAAAGGAGCTGAGGTCGATCTCCCCCACCTTTTCCTGCCTGTCACATTTTGGGTAGGCAAGCACCCTGTGACAGCAGTGGCAAGAAGTAAGCATATATGTTCTTGCATAGAAGAATGTGTCAAGTTTAGTAAATACCAGATTTGGTCCACTAGTAGACTGTCAACGTATGCCGTTATGGTGGACAGGGCAGTGCAAAGGTGTGTGTGTAAGCCACCAGATCCAGGTTAGCCATGGACTCAAGCATGTCAGCCAAGCAGCCATAGTACGTTCTAGAAATTTCCGCAAACTATGTTCACCTGTTGCAAGCTTTGGGTTGTGGCACAGTTAGCTGTCCAGCCCGATCTGCACCAGGTGTCTAGTAACTTGATCTGCATTCATCAGGCTACAATTTTCTGGTCTTGTTCTGCTTAACGAAATTGATTAGCTACTGGTGTGGAGGTCGCCAAAGGTTAGGTTAGTTACCACTTTCACGTGCCGCAGCAGCAATTCCAATGCCTGAATGTGATTTTTCTTCGTCGCTCTCAAAGAAACTGAGGCTAATCAGATTGGATACTCCGCTTTCTTTCCTTCTCTATGGGCTTGAAGATGACCGCGTCTGACAATGTACATGAGGCTGTGAATTGCATTACATCTTGTGCCCAGCAGTGTCCATCTCGCTGGAAATGCACTTTATCATGCCATGTAATCTCGGCAGATGCAGCTGCTTTCAGAAAACATGTTGTTCGGTGGATACTGTGCTTGGGTTCAGGACATGCAGGCATAGTGGCGATCTGGGGTCCCAAAAAGTGTGGAAGCTTTTATTGATGCATTGCCCATGCCATCTTGGCCACATGTGCCTATCCACAAACGATCATACTCATCAGTGTTGGGCCAGCCCTCAGGAATCACGTGTGCCTGCATGTATGGCTCATACAGCATCAGTCTTGTATTTGGTAGGAATTTTGTTTCTTGTTATGTTTGTAGAGAGGATGAAGTTGTGCATCGTGTTCTCCACCCAATGACTCGCAACAATGAGTCTTTCTTGCTTCTTTGTGGCAGGACATTGACCATGTAAGCACACACCAATGTAAGCACCGCTCATGGTTCCAGATGACATATATCATGGTTCCAGATGACGTATATCAAAAATGCTGTCCAGAACGTATCTAATTAAGTTGGCAGCTGTTGCAGGGACTGGGTTGCCCCATACAGGAACGATGTGCCTGAAGTTGACAACCCCATTGAGCTCCCTGTGACTGGTTTGCTGCCACCATCATTACGAGGATGGTATTTTCGTAACGGTCCAGGGAAGTTCCGTGTCGGAAAGGAAAAGGTTGCACATCCGTTTGACGGAGATGGTGCCGTTTGCAGAATCCAGTTTGATGGCCCAAAGAGCGCAACATTGCTCATTCAGTATGTCAAGACAGATGAGTGCGAACGCCCAATCTTGGCTGACTGCAAGTGCCATTTAATTGCCCCAGGGCAAAACATGTGAAGAAGCAAATGTCACTGAAGCTTACATGTCTGTGATTGTAACAGGTTCATTGCTGAAAGTGCCACCTCTCGCCAGATGTCGCGGGGTTCATTTGGCACAAACATTCAAGGAGGCCAAATGGCAAATGTTCTCGACGTCTTGCCAAAGAACGCGGCCAATATCTCTGTCATGTGGTTGGGGGGGCGTCTGTTTGCTTTGTTTGAGGGTGGCCAACCTTATGAACTGAATCCACATACATTGCATACATTGTGTTGTTCCTCGATGGGGGGCTTGTTGAAGATGGGGGCGCCTTTCTCAGTGAATGGCGCCATCAGTGGCCTCGCAGAGCGAGCATTGAGCAGCATTCGTTCACTACGTCAGCGTGAACCTAGGAATGTGAGCCTATCAGGAGATGCTTTTGCATCACACTATAGGCGTGATGCTGAGAGACAGCTTGTTGTTGGAATGAGCTATCAGGTCGCGGTGTGCATTCCCGGTGTAGCCTGGGGACTTTTCGAGTCTACCACAATGCTGGATTCATTGGGCTCTCAGTGACTTTGTCAACCTTCTCATCCATGTAGGTGGATGCGTCCGTGGGCCATATAGGCGGTCTTCATACTGATATGAGATTTTACGAATTTGATGACCGAGGTACAACCATTCTGCCTGTGGCAGTGAAAAATGTCCGGCTTCCAGGTTATGCATTTGTCCACGACTTCGCCATCACAAGGGACTACATCGTTGTCATGCTGAATCCACTCACGTTGGATTTTGGGAAATACATACTGGGCAAGCTGAGTCCAATTCACTGCTTAAAGTACAATGCAATGAAAAGGATGCAGGTGTGATACCCAAGCTGTGCAATGCTCTAGAGACAAAATGCACTCATCTTCATGTGAGCACTAACATGTGTAAATGTATTGATATGACTATGCATGCAGATTTACATTATCCCCAGGCAAATAGAAACAGGGAACAGTACAGCTCACATTGCCGAAGCTCTGTTTGGGTGGCCCTGTCAAAAAGAGCATGCAGGAAGTATGGACAGTTCAGCCTTCGTGCAATCACGCTATGCGGGTTTGTGCAGGTATGTGTGTGATAATATCTGAGACACAAAGACGTAACCTGTTCCCTCATCTGCAGGTGAAATTGCAAATGGTGGAGTGCGTGTGTTTTCGTTACGTCCACATTTTGTGCAACACATTGCTAATGCGTGGACTGAGGGGTCTCCAGATGGCACCAAGCTGCACATTCAATATGTTGGGTACCCTGAGATGCCTGACTTCATGTCATGGTCAGGTCCAGGCAACCTCTATGAGCACATTGACCCAGACAGCCAGCCTGCCTCCCGGCTGATGCATGCCGTGCTTTCCATACTGCCAGTCATCGGCCCAGTGCCGCAATCTGACACAAGCTACCGCAATACATCAATGGGGGATCTGGGTCCAATGACAGAATATCTGCACAGTTCTGACCCAGCCAATGTCATGGGGACGCTCAACGCTGGACAGAAAGTGGACACCTCGAAACAATCGCAACAGAGCATAAGACTTCAGGAAAAGCTTCCTCCAAGCGTTAAATTACCGAATAGTGGAGTAACACGGATTGTGTCCAGCCGTGTGATGGAGTTCCCTCAGATAAATCCCCTTTTTTGTGGCAAGGAATCCAGGTATGTTTTTGGTGCATCATCTCTGCACCAATTCAAGAATCGCCCACAACAAGCCATTGGAGCGTATGATTGCCTAACCGGCCAGTGCAAGATATGGACTCGTGGCTGGCGGTACTATGTTGGGGAACCTGAAATGATTCCATCCTTGCCACAACACAGGCGTGGTCATGTGCCCTTGGAACTTGATGGTAAGCTCCAGTTGGCATTGGACTCTGAATATTTTTCACAGTGGTGAAGCCAGCCTAACCTTGACATTCTGCTCTTATGCAGGTTGGATCTTGAGCATTTGCTACGACGCCGATCGTGACATTTCTGAGGTCATCATCCTGGATGCAGCGGACATTACACAAGGGCCGATTGCAACAGCGACACTGCCATTTGTGATACCGCACGGCCTCCACGGTGCATTTGTCCCGCAGCAAACAATCAGCAACTCTTCCTGACCGTTTTGGCCCTGCGTATTGCACAGGCGATCAGCGATTTGCAAGCATTGGGTCACAGTCACGACAATGCAAGCCTTGCATGCTACAAGCAGTTGCTTGATTAACCTGTTAACATGTAGAAATGCATTGCGAATGCAGTATCAATGGCTCCAATGTTCGCTGTGCATGGATGACGACGCCCTTTCGCCGTTGAATTCACAAGAGACAAACTCCAGTTCGGGTCCAGTTCCCGGGTCCAGTTCACGACTGCGTTTTTCCGGAGTCAAACCGCTCCGGTGATCCGGTGATCTTTATTGGTTCGTTTCGTACATGCCGCAGCAACTTTTCGCGACATCAATGGGCAAACAGCCGCGCAACCCAAACCCGGCGTCACATCTCGCACCTCGAACGATGAGACATTAATGGTGGTTTCTCTGCCCGTGAATGGATTCGCTTGGTGGTGGATGCAGATATGACAAAGTTTGATGGGGTGGCCATGGCCACAGTAATCGGATCATTCCTGGGCCAAGTAGCCTGCGTCAGGTAGTGTCAAATTACAAGGTATTACCTCCCTGGCTTGCAATCCGGTGATCCTGAGGCTCACCGATTGTAGACAGATGCAAATCTGAAAAACATGACCTCCAGATCACCACAGGTCAGCATCAACATGTTCCAAACCAACACTCTGGCCTCCCACAGCAGGCACGCAACTCTTTTTGCTGCAGCTTGGTGCCAGCCGTCATGGCCCCATCCATCTGGTTGCATGAGTAATATCTTGCAAATCCAAAACTATTTCGGCACCGAATGTGATTGCAAACCACAGTTGAGGCAGATCAGCAGACGGAATTGCACTAGTGGTCATGCTGATAAGGTACATGAGTTGTCTGTCTCCCTGCATGTATGTAATCTGTTCCAAATTGCCTGCGGGCGGAACCCGCGTATGAGTTACAACATGGCATCGGTGACGTATCCGGATACGATCATCATGCACGAGAGTCCAGGGAACCTGGCTGCGGCCAGCGCTGTGTCAATCGGCGTTTGCCCCGCCATGAGCGGTGACGATCATAGCAACCGCGCGATGCATAACATGATATGATAGAAGACAATTAGAATAAATTGTATTATGTCATGTGTATTCATTTGCGTGGGTCCGAGAGTCTCAACACTCTCCAACAGAGCAGTGGCTTTGTTACAGAATGCCACCGAGACGCCCCATCCCCGGCGACCCTGCTGTTGACATCGTCAGGTACTCTGATGAGTCGGATGACCGCGATTACGCAGGCGACGACATAGTGTCTGAATCAGGTGAGGTCCCAGTGGTTCTGGTTGAGGCTGACCCAGACCCGCTTGGTAGAAGCCGTAGACGCGCACTTCGCGAAGCGCGCTGAGGCGACCCATTGTTGTGATACATCCCAGTGCTGTATGCATGACATGCAAGCTGACTCAGCAGTCAGTCCAGATTGTGCACATGCTTGGCTATGGCCATGCATGGGGTGTATCTAGGGGTTGCTGACGGGAACGCTGAGGAGATCCTGGGAGATCTTAGTGATTGATCGGGTAGGATCGTAGGCATGATTGACCGAAGTGTGAACCGATATAAGCGAAGGCCAATATGCTGTAATCACTCTTCCTGCCTCAGACTGCATTCTATCTCAAGTCTGACAACTGCACGTGGTAGAAGTATACCGACAAACGCAGTCAGGTATGAGCGTGTAGCAACCCCTGCCTGTCCGGTATATCCACATCCGGTCCAGCCTATGGGCTAGGATCCTGGATCACAACAGATCGCTTAATCTTAAGTACCTATTTCCCAGCCACTGGCTTGTGACCACGAGGCAGCTCACAGAGCTCAAACACTCCGTGCTCGCTTAGTGAGGCCAACTCATCGGCATGGCTTCCACCCAACGCTCCCTGTGAATGCAGGCCATAGCCTGTCTCAGGGTTGGTTCATCTCTAACCTTAGTTGCCTTCTTCTTGGAAGCGGCTTCGCGGCGAGACTCACACCTGGTAGTCTTGCCACCTCCAGTAACCTTCCGATCCTGCGCCGTTTCTGCAATGGATGTCGCACCATCGGCCATAGCTGACACACCCGATGCAGATTCAGTGCAAGATGCTGTGGGATCCCCTACTATCTCCTGTCTAGGGAGCTCGTTCTCATCTCCACTGCATGCATTGCCATAGCAACCACGCTCCATAGCATTCACGGCAGGTACCAAGCGTTTTCGAATCAAAGGATTGTGGCGCAGCGTTGCTGCTGGAACCCTTACCTTTCGTGGCGGATCCAGGCCTTCTCCCGCTTCGCCCGTGTCAGAATTGGGCTGTGCTGCTCCCCCTGAGCCAGACGCCAATCCCTCCAGTCTCGTGTCCTACTGCCCTATGAGTTCCGCCCCCTCCGCCATAGCAGAGGTTGACACATCCCGAGACCCTCGTAGTAGATTAGCTGAGTTTGTAGCGGCAGGAATGGGTTATGGGGCTTTCTCACGTTGCCGCAGTACCCGAGTGGTCGATGCAAACCGTGCTCTCCTTGGTGGTGGCTGCTGTGACGGTACGACTGGTATGGCGTCTAACACATGCACGTCTTCAGCTTATGTCAATCTTCAGCTTATGTCACAACTTCTTTGTTGTCCCGATGATGCCTTGTCTGACTGTGCACTGCTACTCTTGTTGTAGCTGTGTGCCCGAACTCACTGTAGCGGTCATCTCTTGGCACATCCGACCCCCATAGAGGTGGACTACCGAAAACCTCATTGTGAAACAACTCGTTCATGTGAGTTGTAGCACTGTGTGCCACATCTTCGGTCGATGTTCCTGTCCCTAGTGATGAATACTGGCTCATAGCCCGGTGCTCGTGGTGATGTCGGAGGTGAGGTAGGAGCTGGCTCGATCTCTCTGTGGAAACGAATGACAGGCAAATTACTTTCTGGATCATTGTACCTATGCCCCAGGCTCGAATGCTCCCCGTGGTCCCATGGGACGTTGTCACCCCTGACTGCCACTGCTGTACCCGTTGGATCAGGTGGTGTAGCACGGACTGAGTCGAACAGAGCCAGACCCTGCAGCTCCTCCATGAAGGACTTGTCGTAATAGGGCGACAGTGCCGGGCATGCATGCATGGCCGCGGTGCTGCTAGCCACTACTGTATGCATGGA
>JAUMHO010000010.1:514152-552043 GCA_032360965.1 Ulva armoricana
CGGCTTGCAATCATGACACACCGTTATTCTTCAAGGACATGCAAAACTCCATACTGGGAGCTTTCGTCTTCGCAGTGATTGCATGACTGAGAGCTATTGTCTGTGCAGGTGGTTTGGTGCATTCGGTGCCAATGTGCAGTGGCATGGCCGCTCATGAGTGATGCCCAGTCTCCAGCGACTCTGTTTGAGCTTCCGTATGTGTTGTTCCCACCACATAAGCGCATTTGCATCAATTATGACAACGGTTGCAACTTCAAAACGTACTGCTTCTACCGCGATCCTCTCTGGGCATCACAAGTCCGCGTATGTATCGATCAACGACATGCAAAAGGTCATACTGGATGCGCCAAGAGTCTTGCAACAGGTGTGCAGACGTTTCCATTGTCTCCTGATGCTTGATCGATACATGCTACTGGACTCACTGGATGTGCTATAACTTGCCCTTACTTCTGATCTCATACTAGACCCACCAATGACCGCTGCGTTCTATGGTGGAACATCATGTGGCACCACTTGTACCAGCAATTTTGCAGTCTACTTCAGTTTCGAACAGCAGGGTATGACATGCCATGTGCCGTGCAGTTTCATACAAGCCTCATGGAGAGCGTCCTCCTGATCCTCTCATCCGGAACTCCTCTTTCACTGAACAGTGGAACAATGTCCTAGCACTGCTCAAGAAAGGCGCTGTGCACATGAAGTAAACCACCATTCTGTGGCTATTGCGGTTTGTGCTATATGAGCTTCCTCGCAAGAACAAGATGGGGCAAGCGGAGAGGATGGCGACCAAGGCGCAGCCACCTGACGCTATTCACGCCATCGCAACACACCCAGAGGTGGCAATGGAGATTCTTAACCAGCCCGAAACACTTGCACATGTTGATTTGGCAGCTCTGGCTGCAGAGATTGACTATGCTTCATCAAAGATGACACAGATGAGCTCTTTTCGCACAGTGACGATGCAGTGACTGATTGCCCGATGCTGTCAGAATGTTGACCTGTAAACCGCTGTTGTGGAGTATGTGTTGGTGACAAACAGGTGGGCGCTGTAGTCGTGACCAGGTCTCAACATGTCAGATCTGAGTACTAGTGTAACTTACACAGTGCTGCTTGTTTACCATCATTTCATGTTCCACCGCATAGGCCCATACGCAGTGAAGTGCATCAGGTTCGTACTGTGATGCAGAATATGGTTACATGACAAAACTTCAGCCGTGTTTCGATTCCATCCTCTGCATCTGACGTCGTTGTGATGACATATACGCTCTCAACGTAACTGTTACTGGTCTGTATGTGAAATAGAGCAATGGTCGCTCGGTTTGGCATGAATTGTGTCACCACATGTACATCTTGTGCAGGCACTCAGTGCAGCCACCGGTCTACAATGCACGTCGCACCACCCCCAAGCCTGGTTGATTGGTACACTTGCATAAGCTGGCTGATCTCCATGTTCTTGGAGGCTGTTCCACTCGTGTTAGTGGCGCTTTCCGTCCTTGCGCGCTACAACTCCCCGCCATGCCCCCACGTTGTCTCGCATGCACCCCCGCCATGCCCCCACTCAGCCGGTGCCACATGAATCTATAACGTACGCTATCGTCACTGCATATCATCCAGCTGCAAGTTGATGATCAGATGGTTCTACATCAACACTGATCAGGCGTATGTGTCCAACTAATTGTCCTGGAGGTTGGTGCATGAGGCATTGAGGCATCGGCGCGGTGTTATTGAGTCGATGAGTACTCCACCCAGAAATCGTGGAGTACCCGATTTGTCACGGCCGCGGTCTCCAGTAGCCCTGCACATCATGTGCAGGTACATCCCACAGACAGCACCAAGTGGCCCGATTCAATTGCAACAGCAACATAAGTCATCTCTCAGGGCATGGTATACCAGTCAGTGCCAAATTGATCCATCCTCTGGACCAACTGTTTCCCTCCTTGATAGTAGAGTGCACCGAAGATATCATAGAATCTGCAGGAACCCGACTCCCTACGTCATAGCGGCCTTATGTTTCTATGTTTGCAGCAGGCAGGCTAGCCACAACATCGGGCTTAGACTCTCTCATGTCCTCAGGCGAGGGAATGGTGTCCGCTGCATGGTCTCCGCTGCGGGGGGTCCAAGAGATCTTTGGCTGTCATGTATGAGCCGGCTTGCAACTCTTCAAATACTTTCTCATCCGCAATCGAAGCAAGGAATGTACAAGATCAGCCAGTCTCACCGAGTCCACTCAGCCGCTCCTTTTATCATCAGCGACCTTGCACTGCACACATTCAAGTGAACAAACATAAAACAGCAGTCCATTGCATTCTTGACAACATGATGCATCATGTTGTTAGTGAAGATTGTAAATGTTTAAAAGTGATCAAAAGGCCTATGGAGTGGCAGCAGCAATGATGGCGTGATCAATGCTCGAGGGAAAGCCCTGGTATTAGAGAATGAGATTTAAGCTGTACAGCCCTGATATTTTCACAGGTTCCAAAAGGACTGGGAGAAGAAGACATTATTATGGCATGATGCATGAAAATTTAACATGGAACAGTACGTTCGGACATACCGGTCACACTGGGGCGAATAGGCTCGACTGTGACTTCCGGACTGCTCCCTGCCATGTCGGCGCTGTGCATCTCCCACGTACTAGCAACAATAGAGTGTGTCAATCAATAATCACGACATAGTATTTTGTTGCATACCGCCACGGGGAAGCTAGCGAGTGAGCTGGAATGAGGCCCATTCCTGCACACGCTACGCTTGCAGGTGCCAGCTGTTGCCAGCACACTGTGATGTGGGGAAGGCACAATGATTCAGCATTCGCGATTCGGCATTCACCCAGGGCGGCGAGGTGCTGGTGCTTTCCGCGCGGATTGCAGGGCGGTGCACCCGCGGCGCACCCGCTGGGTGGTCGTGCAGAAGTGAGGTTGGGAAAGTGAGGGTGGGCTCTCAGCAGGATGAGGGTGCTATGCATGCGGACCTGCTGCCGACCTGGAGAACCCCACTTTCGGGCGAATTCTTAACTTCAGAACATGGAGAGCTACCACTGCCACGATCGCACAAATACGGTCTAGCAGCCTTGCATCCTGTGGAGCACCGCCTGTCAAGCTGTCCACCGAAAAGGAAGCTGCTGCGGCACGCGATGGAACGGATGTTTATCGCAGTGACGGCACGCTTGCGCTGCAACCCTAGAGCGTGAAACGTGGGGCCGTTTGTTTTGGTGCAGTGTGATCAACTCCGCGTGTACCATTCTTTGGCCTTCCAGACAGACCCGACTTGCAGCTTGTTGCATACCTTGTCGCACGTAACAAGATTAATATACAAACCCTTGTCATCCTGCAAACCAACTGCAGTACCTTTGAATACTGGACTGATTAATTTAGAATAATGGACTCTAACTTGCGGCAAGAAATCTTCTTGTCTGCGCGGAAGTCCATTCCTTTCTCCGCGATGAAGCAGGCTGAAATTTTAAACATCATAGATTTGTCTGACTACCCAGCAGAGGCACGCCAAGGCTTGCTATGTACCGTAGTTTCTGTAGAGTCCAAAAGAGTAACCCCAACAGACTCCCTGCTACACTGTGCTTGCAGGTGAAGTTGACATCTGAGCAACAGGCCTTGATCGCAGATAGATGTGCAGTGTGTTGCTCTCATGTAGCATCATTTTCACAAGCAGATTTAGTTTTCAGACATTGAAATTCCAGGATATGCAGGAGACTCTGTTGACTCTGGATGTGTCACAGTGTTCTGCAATGAACGTTGATGAATATGGCAAACTATCATTCCGTGTGATGTCGTTGTTACAACTGGCTTACGAACTGCAACTTAACGAGATGGAAGAGCTGGAGTTACAGAGTGACCGAGCGAAAACGATTGAACAGGCAAGTGCTGTGTGCATTGATATGTGGACAGGCTGATAACAGACGGGATCAGACAGACCGCCCTGCTGCAGAGCTACCAAGTAGCACTCGAACAGCTTGAAAAGTTGCAGCATGAGAAAAGCCTGCACATGGAAACGCCTGCAGGTGAACTGCGAGAGCAGGTCAATAGTCTGTCTAACACAGTAGAAACATTGACAGCACAAAATATGCAGCTGGAACAGACAGCTGCCTTATCTGAACAGTCAGTTCAGCAGCTCACTGAAGAAAAATTGAAGCTCCAGTGTGCTCATGCAAAGAAAAGTTGTTTTGGAAAGTTGGTACATGAGGCGTATCCTGAAGCTGTCTGCAGTGCTTTCAATGTTGCAGGTCCAAGGCGAGAGAGCATGTGACCGCGATCCAGGCCCACAATCAAGAAATTTTCATGCTGCAAAAACAATCAGCTGACTTGCGGAACGAATTGTCCAGACTGCAGGCGGCACAGCCGGCTGCCAAAGCTGGACCTGAAGGAGCAGTCTCACAACAAGCGTTTCTGTTACAAATGGATGAGCTAGAAACCGCATACCAAAACCAGCTAGAAGCTCTTGAGATGCAGTTGGACGGAGCGAAAGCAGAAAATTTGACCCTGTGCATGGAGCTCCAGGATGTCGGCAAAGAAGCTCAGACGGCAGCGCAGAAGGTACATGGCCCCCTGGGAGTAAAACAATGTCATTGACGTTGTTTCGTCAGCGTCGATTGTGATGCCTCACCAAGATTACCATGCTACTTCTGAAAACTTGCTCCATGCTTACAAATGCCGTGTGTTCAGAACTCCCAGCTTGAGGACGATCTGCGGGTGGCTGAACAAGCCGCAGGTCATCTTAAGGCTGAAGAGACCAGTCTTCGGGAGGAACTGAAGGCACAGATGATGCTCCTTTCTGAATTTGAGCAGCGCTTTGAACGACAAGTTGCAGAATCTACCAACGATTGTGAAGCCCTGAGACTGCAGTTAGCGCAAACTCATGCCAGAGATGGAAAGATGTCTTTAGCATCAAGGCAGAGCGATGAAAATGATTTTAGCGCCAATTTTCGACTTGCTGATGCTGAAAAGACAGTGAAAGTTCTGGCTGCTGAAAAGATTCAACTGCTGGAAGCATACGAATTACTGGAATCTGACACTGGTCGTTTGATAGACAATGCTGTTGCGGGATATCGAGATCAAGTGAACGTGTCGAATGAGCAAATGAAGGTGTGCACTTCATGTACAGGGCCAAGTCCATGGTGATTTGTGGTGCGTGCAGAAGGATTGTTCATCTCTTCCCCATATTTGGGGACCACCTCGAACGGCACCTTTCAAGGGTGCTGCTGCTCATTTCATGGAATGGCATGTTTGCCATGAAATGTGCTGATTGCATCATCCATACAAAACCGAGTATTCTGCTGATGTGAATTGTATCACAAGACCGATGCAACTTATACAGTAAAACATCCAAGATTTGTTACACTGCGTTGTAGCAGCAGTCCGGCCAATGTCAACATTCTGCAATAGGCCATGTTCATGTTCAGGCTAAAGTGGCAGAAGTTGCGTTGCTGATCAAAGAAACTGCAGACATGAAGACAAGTTTTTGTGACTTGGAGGCAGAGCTGGCATCTGCACAAAAGGATCTGAAAGAGATGGTCAGCGGGGACTTGCAGCTCGGCAATGCACTGACAGAAATCAAGAGCCTGCGTACGAGGTTGAGCAAAGCTCATGAAGCAAAACTACAAGCAACAGCAGAGGTATAGGCTCACATCCTAATAGAGCAGACATCAAACTTTTTATGTGAATCTACTCTTGTAAACTGCTATGGTTGTGGTCCTCCGCAGTCACTCACTGGCCCTGGCTATCTACGCCTCCTTTATGACTGCAGAAGAATGAATTCGCTGACACAGCAGAGTTTTACTTTGAGCAGTGCCAGAGACTGAAACATAAGTATGAACCTGGCAGTGTTGCCGATTTCCACCATTGGCAGCAGCAACGGCAGTCCAAGCTGGCTCACCTGGAGGCTCTCAATGCAGAGCTTGAGCGCATGGTGTCTGAGCTAGAAGATGATCGCAGGCGTGGTGCCGACTCTAGGCGAAGGCGTTCTACATATTTAACAAGGTGGGGTTGCATTGATGTAAGCAGGGACACGACTGCCACTGATTTTGGTGATTTCCTCAACCAACTAAAGCATGGATTGTTGCAGGACCCTTGTGAAGGAAAATCCAAATCATGCATCCGCAGGGACCACAGCAGGAAAGATTCGATGCATGCCACCTGTGAATTCTGATAACACAGTACATGGTATGATTCTACCATTTTGTGGTTTTATTTGTTCCTAAGCTCGGCTGTGAGGTGTCAGAAACGGTGAAGGCGACATTGAGACCGTGTATGTCTGACATCAGCAGTGAAGAGTATGTGTGAGAACCAAGGATCTCGTTGTCGCATCTACCTTGTGCTCACAGCATCGTTGTTGTCAATGTGTAGAGTTTACTCCTGCTCCAGCTATCGTGGAACAGAAGACCCACAGGCAACTTTCGATGGCCATGGCATGCCTGCACTACTTTGCCCGAGCAACTCTGGCAGGACACAAGCGAGTTTCAGAGCATCAGAAGCCGATTTTTGATTCTGTACGTGTCAGTACCCCGTAAATGTGGTGGCTCCGCTCCATGTGAGTACCTTAGCAGCCGATATTGTGCTTGGGGGGAGCATGCCTTATCCTGGATCTACATATATTGCTCTATGCAGGTCCTAAAACTGGCTCAAGATGTTTCCCAAGGAGTTCATGTGTCAGATTTGAGTCTACCAGATGACATCATCGTTGATGATCTGAATGTCGATTCCTACGAGCCCGACAAAAAGAACCCTCTGGGTACCAAACCTGCCCTGGCACATGCAAGATCTCCTAGTATCGTTCCAGACAGTTCTGTACAAGCTTTTTCGATAGAGATGTTGCATGATGGCATAGACCGAGGTCGTCTTGAAAGGGCAGGACAGTTGATAGCCTGTTTGCAGGTGCACATGCCACTAAAATTCTTCTTGGCTGTGTCAAGGTTTTTCATGCTTGTTTGGTGGCTGTGGCGGTCGAACACGGTAGCCAACCAAGCCGACAACACCATTTCATCATGCAGGCTAATCTCAGGGACAAAGAGCGCAAACTCGAAAAATTGCAGGCTCTAGCAGTAGACCCGCCACCAGTTGAGACATCAGAGGCAGATATAGCGTCACTGAACCAGCCATACCCAACTTGGCCGGTCACAACGAGGAGCCCAATTCCGAATGCAAACACAGACATGGACACAATACGGCCATGCGATTCTTTAAACATGACAAAGTGTGTACATGCGCTTGCTCAATCGGTGGAAGAAAAGAATGTGTTAAAACAAGGCCTCGAGGACATGGCAACTGCTTGCCATTGCTACCACATGCAGCTACAGATCGCGGTCGACCAGCGAAACATGCTCTATCGTGACTATGCGGCTATGGCCAGTCAGATGAGGGCCAGATGTCTGGCTCATCAACATCGGAACGATAAGCTTCTGAATGAAATTACGGCCACCAATGCTAAGATGGCAATTTTTGAAGCACAGCTTTGTAATGGAAAGCACACGGGAGAACATAAATCAACGGCCGTACACACAGTCGTGCTACGATGTAAGTTGGACAGGGTATGGTAGATCAGGCACGGTATCATTGCTGATTCGTGCTGTTTGACTCATTTTAGTAACAAAACGGGCGTGACATGATCATGCAGACGAGACAGGAACTAGCAAAATCTGTTGAAGCACAAGTCTCAGCACAGAGGCAGATGGAAGGGTTGTCTTGGAAGTGCAGGGAGTTGCATGTGACATGTCGAGCACACTCCAGGATCTTGGTTTCTGTCAACAAGAATCTGGAGAGCCGTTTGGTGTGGGCACATCAGCGGCTACTACAGACTGTGCCGGCGCCAGCTTATTTTTCGTTACTTGATAGACACATGGCGGTGGTAAATGATAAACAAAGCTACAGCAGTCTCTCAGATTCAATCACCACCGCCTTGCGAACCCAATTTGAAGACATGTCTCCCAGCTTTGGCTTACATCAGCGGTACCTCGACATGTGCAAGACTGCAGCCAATGCTGAGGCACGGTGTCGTCAAGGTCAGCTGATGCTTACGACCGAAACTCCTGAGCTTGGTCACAAGATTGCAGTTGAGCTGAAGCAGGAACAAGAAGAACCAAAAGCAGGAGAAGCTCAAGCAGTACTTGCCCAAGAACATGCTTCCAGGCTTGCCAATGACCTTGCCAGTGCTCGGGCCTGCATTGATGTGCTGCAGAAACAGCTTGCATCTGAAAGCCAAAGTGCCTCTCCATTACTAGGCAGTGTTAAATTTTGATGCCAATGTGACTCTATGCATAAAACATATTCTATGTGCAGCGCATACCGGCATGTCTGTGCTTGCCACGCCACATGTGTGGGAGAGTGCACATCAGGTGGATCCATCATATGCAGAATTGGAAAATGCCCAATACGACGTGATGGCAGCTCGAAGGGAAGTTCTGGGCTCGCTACCCGCTAATCAGGTTGAGACGTTCCACATGCGACTGGAAGCTGCTCAAGCGCATGCGTCAGCGGCACAAGAGGAATTAGAGAAACATCGCGCTGAAAGCCTCCTCCGTGAGCAAGCTAAGCACATGCAAAAAGAAGAGTCTAGAAGAATCCTGGTGCAGCTTAGTGAGGTAGAGCAGGAGCGCGATCATTTGAAGGAACAGATGAGGAGGCTGCAAATAGACGCCACGAGTGATGCTTCTGATGTGCTGAAGGCCATGCTGGCAGAAAAAGATCTTGAGATTCACCGAATAACACAGGCATTATCACGGGCAAAAGCTGACGGGGTGTTGATCACTCAAAGACTCCACCAATCGCAGGCGTGACACCTGATCCAGCATCGTGTTTGAGTCATATCCTACAGTGCCAGTGAGAAACATCACGCCAAGTATCCTCAGGACCGTAAGCTTGCAGAGTGAATGTGGTGCATTACAAGCACAGGTGGATGCAATGTCAGAGTGTGGTAAATGGAAGCCCGTACTTCTTGAAGCAATAGCAGATATGATGCTTCTAGCACGAGACAACTCCATGAGCCTTGTGGAGCAGCTTGGCTTGGCTCTGGTTGACCGGTGCGGACCTGTGCTGGCTGCACTGTTGCACAGTGCATCTGGTGGGTGTCCTCGGGCTAATTTGTTTTGTTGGCGGAATGCAGCGTTCCAGTCTGGAACACCTTTCTGCTGTCTGCCAAGCTTGCCACTTCTATGACTACAAATGAAGCCCTGGCCCGAATTAACAAACACTTGTCGGAACATCTTTTGGGGAATAGTCAAGACGAAGTGGATGATGGACAGCGAGGCACCCGCAATGCGCATGCACATACCAGCCCCATGTTCAGGTGCTAGCATGCTGTTTTAGCATTTGACCTGAGACTGTTCCTTTCATTCAACTAACGGTATAGCTCTTATATAGCTCCGGCATCAATGCGCATACCTCTGACCGAGACCTGGAAGTCCAGTATCGTCTATGCAAGCGTAATAATATGCTTCTTGCACAAGCAGCGGACACGTTTACGAGGTTCCAAGCTGAGCTGCAGGCGCGAATGGAGCAATTAGAAACACGTGCCGTTTACATGGAGGAGGAATACTCACAACAGGTGAAATTAACCGTTCTGCCATGTCCTGTTGCCGTGTTGTTGACACTGACTCAGGCTTAATGCACAGAGGGCGGCTGACAAGGCCAACACATCAGAGTTCGTGGCAAAAGTCGGTACACTAGATGACAAGCTACGTTTGGTGATCAGCAGTGTTGATATAATGTGTGGAAACATGATAACAAAGCCCGAGTCAGCTCCACCACAGCTTGCAATGTGGCACAACATGACCACAGGTCAGAGTTCTGGGCCAGGACCATGCCATGACTTGTCGTTCGCTTTGCAATACATTGATAGCATTAAACACCTGCGTGATGAGGCGGCTGAGCAAGAGAAGGAATGCGCGGACGCCATCCGGCATAGAGATCAATTGCAGGTTGGTGCCATACAATCAGCTTGGCGCAATCTTTGTCAGTGAATCACCCAAAGGAAGAAGCAGATCCCTTGTGTAGGCACAGAACCAGCTGCTATCAGAAGCTCACAACGAGTTGTTGCTGCGCATGAAGACACTTTTACATCCCTGCACATCTGGGATCCAAAATGAGTGTCAAGGTGACGGGGTCCAGGCTCAGGTAGCTGCAGCAGAAACTGTGATGCAGGATCAACAAGATATGCTGAAGCTGCGGGACAATAAGATAGATGCACTCGCGCAAGTATTTTTTCCCGTTACACGCTGTTGGGATGCTTCCGGCGTTGTGGTTTCAACTGCGCACTGGCAGTGCAGGAACTGTCATCTGTGCACGACGCATGTGCCATTAGGGAGAAGGAACTGTTATCACGCATAGCCACATTGGAGGAGCACTTGGCCCGGAAGCTGACGCCTTGGAAAGAGTTCACCAGTCAGCCCATTCCGGATGGTATTTCATCTGTCGATGAAATGATTGTGACAATTGCTGACCTCAAGGTCAGTGCTTAGTAAAATTCTTTGCAAAGTACCTTGACGTGTTGGCTGCGTCATGAATCAGAAACACAATACAATTTTCAGACGTTCTGATTGATGATCCCTTGCTAGGTGGAACTGGAGGCTAGCCGTGAAGCCCTGAAACAAAAAGAGCATGCGTGGGAGAATGAGCGCAAAACTACCGTTCACACAGCGCAGCACTACCCCACTGTGGATTCCAGAACAGGCACACATGGAACCAAGCACACACCTGCCAATGGTCCTACATCGACAGAAATCAAGCTCCGGGACACACTTGCAAAGAAAGAGAAGCTGGTCCTGGCATTGAGGGACGCCATCAAGCAGCTAGGTGCGTCATTGCAGGGCCATGAATAAATTTGCACAATGTATAGGCCTGCTCATCTGCGTTCCTCATGCAGAGGCAAAACTAATTGAAAGCGAGAAAAAACGCGCTGACAGCACCATTAAGAGTAGCTCAGAAAAAGAACTTGGCAAACTTTCCAACCTGGTCACAAGCTTGAAGAAAGACAAATTATCGCTTGAGATGGCCCTGTCTGCTGAGCGCAGCAACAGCAAATGGCTGACAAGTCAGCAGGCAGATACAGTACAAGAAAAGGCTGAGATGAAGGATACGGTCTGATTTAAATGCATTGACAGGACATGTTGATGCAACAACGACCTAGATGCCTGACTTTTTGGATGGCTGCTTGCAGTTGATGAGGGCCAATGAACAGACCCGGGGTGTTTTGGAGGAGCTGACTGCAGCACAGACCTACATTGAGACCCTGCATCACTCTATGGAGGCAGGAGTTTCGCTTGATGCTAATCTCAAGCATTCCAAAGCTGAGAAGGAGATACTTACTCTCACAACCCGTCTGCATGTTTTGGAACTTCAGAATGCAAAACTCAAATCTGCTACTAAGAAGGATGCTGCGGTTGGACACACTATGGTCATGCTCCCACGCCATGACAGTGTCACGGTAGCTACATCAACAATGACGGAGCCATTAGGTAAAGATGCACTTGATCTCGAGCTGACAGGTGCGATCATTGTAGTCGCTTTCTCCCATCGTGGCAAGATCTATTTTTCCACCTACAAGTGCCCAGACGTAATTCTTGCAGCGCATCCACCAGCGATCGATGGCCTTCACCAAAGCAACGAACCCGATGTTGGCCCTAACACCAATCCAAAAAGTGGAACGTCTGAAGTACTCGGGGCCGCAACTCACACATCAGCTCTTTATGGGATTCATGCATCATCTCGGCAAGTGGCGGCGCTGAGGAGGAAGTTGATAAAACAGGAGGAGGAAAACTTAGCAGCTTCACAGCAAGTCAAACTCAAGGACCAAAGGTGTGGACACATGTATCTCAACAGGTTGGTTGGCAATGTAGCAAACAGTCATCCTGCTTCTGTCTTACAAATTACATGGGACATTTCCAGGATCATGATGGCCGAAAAGAAAGTTCAAGGACTGGAAAAACTGCTCAGCCGAAGAAATGCAGAGATCAAAGCACTAAGGAGCACGGTAGACAAAACTCTGCAGACTTCAGTGAGTAAAAGTGACATTCAGGGCGTCTTGGCAAGGATCAAGCAGGAAAAGACATTCAGGAGCATAGGGATGGCAGAGCATGCACAGGTGTTTTCCACCAGATTTGAGATAATGATTCTCTGTCGGCACAGTCCATTTGAACTGGTGTCAAGTTCTGATACACAAAACCATTTCCTTACAAATCAAAGTATGCAGGTTGCACCAGAAGCATGGCACGAACACTGCGATTGGCTTGAAAGCCTTCTTCAAGAGTTATTAATTGTGGAAACAGCCTCCCAACAAGATGCAATGCTCAAACCTGACACGGCAAATAAAAAACGGGAAGACAGTCTGATTGCAGATGTGCATAGGTTGCAGCGTGCATTGGATCGGCAGCAAAAGGAAGTGAAGAATATGGTGCCATCATCCAAGTTCATGCAGGTAAATCTCGCCAAATGCATTTTTTCATAATCATGTCAAAGAAGATCGGCTTTTTTCAGAATCAGTTTCCAAACTCATGTAGGAGGTGAGCGCAAACAAAGCGATGAAGAAGCAACTCACAGACGCAAAACATATAACCCATGACATGGAAAGACTCAAAACTGAGCTGCGCGAGCGTGAGCAGCAGTTGGCAAGTTTCAGGCGTGAAAATGCTTCTCTAAAGCAAAAGATCATTACACTGGAAGCCAGCGTAGGCAATACCAGCCTAAACCATGATCCGACCAGGGTACGTGACAACACATGTTTCAGGTCCCAGCTGCCAGGAATCCTTATCCGCATATATTGACGATTCAGGTTGATAATGGCTCATATAGTCTGTGGCTTTCAGGAATCTGCGCAGAACACAGATTCAGCCTTACACGGTGACACGGTAGCGAAAGCAGCGGTGCGCCCGTCACCAACACAGAGAATTGCTGTTCTCAAACGACCAAACCTGTTACAACGTGCGCCTTGTGCAGAAACGTTTACAGGAGGTTTGTGCGGAGAATGATGCGCTGCGAAATGAGTTGAATGCTTTTGACCCCGAGTTTTTTGACGAGATCGAGGACTTAAAATTCGAAAGATATCAGCTTGCAAAACGGGTTGACCGGTATGGAGCCAGGATTTGTGGTTTAGCTGAACAGCTGAACATAGAAGCTGACTTGTCATAGACTGAACAAGAATGTCACAGCCTATTTGCAATTGGTGCAGGCTGCCGTAGTGAACAAAAGCTGACACATGTTTACTCTGTAAGCGTACGCTTACAGATGTGTGCTCATGTCCATTTTGGCTCTTGATCCACTTGAACTTCAGGTCTCTAACTGCCCTGCTGCTTGCAACTCCTGCACATACCAAGCACACATATCAGCGTTGATACACACGTGATGCCGAAAGATGCGCTGGCGCTGATTCATCATCGAAGAGTGTTCCTAGGTCATGGTTGAATGTCATGGAAGCCTGGTCTCCCAGCTAATGTCACTACACACGGGTGAAAATGCGTATGGCTTCACAATTGTGCGATCTGAAGGCATGACATTAATAGGCAGTAGAACATGCAAGTGGATATATTTCCGTATCCAAGGGCCATACCTGCATAACTCTCTGGACCTGCCCTTGTATCTTCTGCAACTGCTGACTTGTTTCTTTATGTTCCTTATCATAGACGGTTTTCTGTTTCTCCAGTCTCTCTAGCTCCTCCATAATGTAATCTATCCGTTTCTGTACATTGCTTGTGGCTTCAAACATGTCCTGCTTTATCAAGCAAGGCCCTATCTTCTTGTATACGGCGCTATCCTCCGACAGCAGCTGCAGCTCCTTAAGGACCATGTCATTCTCTAACTTTTGCCGCGTATACTCTTGAAGGTTCTGGCTCATTTTTTCTAGCTTTGTAGACGTAGCTTGTAGGATGTGCCGCTTCTTCTCGTGCTCCTGCTGTAGCTGGGCCATGGCATGGCCTCCCACTTCTCCCATATGGATTCACCCCAGAGATACCAGAATAACAGTGAAAATATCTCGATCTTAACAACTGGTTCCGGTAAAGTTTCCGGGATTCCGCTGCGTGTGTTATGACCCGAGAACAACTCCTATTGACCTGCAAATAACGATCGGTTCCGATGGGCTCACACATTCTTGTCCAGCCAGAAGAGAACAAAGTGTAGAAAATTTTGTCATGAGCTACAATCTTTGGATGAGATTCTCGTGGACGGGGCTGCCGCTCAGCTGATCAGGCACGTCTTCGGCATGCATCGAAGCTCACGCAGCAGCGGCTGCAGGCACCTGTGGCCACTCCCTGAGTTAGCCAGCTCTCGTCCGAGCAAGCACTAGGGCGCAAGAGTGCTGGGCCCGGTGTCAGCATATTACACACAGCCCGTTTCCATACCCAATCACCATGTAAAACCAGTAACGCAATACGCAGCAAGCGTGCATGTCTTTTCTAAACTGGTGCTGTTGCTCCAATTGTGTTCATGTCCGGTGTTGCAGAAATTGCAACATCTCCCGCACGTATGTAACGCTTAGTCATGCATTTTTCACTGCATCGTATCTTTGGGCAGCATACTGATCGCATCCAGTGTCGTGGATTTACGCTTCACTACCGTTTTCGAGCAGTCAGTGTACCAGAACATGAGTTCTAGGCATTCAGCCCCATCCACGGTGGTCCCTAATGCATAGATGATGTTGTGTGCGATGCCCGACTTGCATCCATATCGCCAGATTGCGTGTGTGGTCCACTTCAACGCTTGTGTTAGCTACTGTGGCCAGTGAATGTACTAGACAATCTGGTTGGTGTGGTGGCATGCAAAGCTTTCAGGGATCGTGTCGTGGCCTGTCCTGACTCCTGCATCAATACTGTCTCTGTGTTGTTACGGTGTCACGGTGTCTTACAATTTGCTGTGTGTACACGACGCAGTTGCAAACATCCCGGCTCCAGCGGTTTTGTTGGACATCTTGACTGTTTAGCTAACTGGTTTGAATGAATTTTGGATCTGGTTCTCACACTGATGCGTTGATGATGGTGGTGCAGCTTTGTTGGGCAGTCGCTGAGTAGTGCCGGATGGAACACAATTCTTTTGGAAGCCTGTTTGATCACTGCAGACAGCCTGTAAACGTCCAAATTCAATGTCCTGATCTATAGCGTGCACAGTTGGATTTGGACTTCAACTGATGATATCTCCAAGCAGTGACGGCTTAAATCCCCCACTGGCAACCAACACAGCTCCAGATGAAAGGTGTAATTCATTGCAATCTAACCTTGGTGCTTATAGAGTTCATGTCCAATGCGTTTTCCTTCACCCAGTGCATGTATGCAGTATTCCGCCGAATATCCTGGAGCATTTGAGCTGTTTGGTTGATCCTGAACCATCTATTCAGGCATCATGGGACGATGTGACATCCCAACATGACGCTGGCTCATATACATACCAAAATAAATGCGGTACTGCGGAAAGCCATCAAGCCTGGAGCAGAAGTTCAGGGAGGACTGTGATTCATTGTGGCTTAGCTGTGTCATGCGCTGAGACGCAAGTTGGAACTACTATACCTGATAGGCACGAAGATCTGTTCATTGGCGCAGCACCACGT
Source organism: Ulva armoricana (assembly GCA_032360965.1). Taxonomy (NCBI): domain Eukaryota; kingdom Viridiplantae; phylum Chlorophyta; class Ulvophyceae; order Ulvales; family Ulvaceae; genus Ulva; species Ulva armoricana. The sequence goes on from JAUMHO010000010.1 coordinate 529,681, forward strand.
GCAGGTCCACGCCGTAGGTCAGGCAAATTTGCCCATGGAACCCAGTCTGATATGAGACCACATGCATCAGACTCGCTGCGCTGTGGACCATATCCACTGGACAAGCCTCATCGCCCAATCGCAACGCGTAACTTTTCTAAGGTTGTCATCCCCAGAGATTTGAAAACAGCAGAGAGCCGTGAGCGTAGGGAGCAGGCAGCTCGGGTTATGTGCTCAGGTCCACCTAGGACAACTGCGTTACTGCGTCCAATCTCTGCCGTACCACTGCCATGCTTGCTGAACAGGGAGTTGATTCTGCATGCTTGTCATGTCGACTACCCAGAGAAAGTTCAGGTGTGTTGTATCCCAGGTTTCGGCATCCCCCCAGATTTGAGCAACACACTTCCCATCAGTGTGTGCGATGTCAAATCATGCAGGAGATTAAACTCGTGAACAAAGGATTACTATCTGCGGATCCAACTGTCCTCAGCTCATTGACGAGCCTGAAGTCTATTGTTTTGGAAAACAACCTGCTGGAAGACATATCACCATTTGGTCATGTGGAGTCATTGCTACACCTGAATGTCGCCTGCAACAAACTTTCCAGAATGCCTGCTCTATCATCTGGCCTGTTTTATAAGTTGCAGGTTTTGGACATCAGCTTCAACGCTGTCCCAGTCTCTGACGTGCTGTCAAGGAACTGTGACTGGTCATCCTTGCCCAGTTTGAGGCAGCTGGACTTGTCTGGCAACTTGCTAACGCGCCTACCAGATGTGATGGGGACCTTTCCAGCTCTTGTGAAACTGTATCTTGAATTTAATGAGCTGACAGGAGAATGCCTGTGTCCGTTGGCGCAGTTGCCATGTTTGGAACAGCTGGGACTAGCAGACAATCACATCTCAGATATTCCACAGAAGGCATTTCGGCCACATTCATTCAACAGATTGAAAGTTCTTGATGTGAGCAGAAATCGGATAAGGCGAGGCGCTCCATTTCCTAGCTGAGATATGCCCCTGTTGATAGAGGAATCATGTGGACATGCACCGCAAGCAATCAGTGCTCCTAACAGGCTGCGATGTTTCCTATGCTGTATCCACAATTGAACCTGCACGATGCGGTCACCTTTGTATGATCAGGTTATAATCCATGTGAAGCGAACAACAGGGTGACTTTGCATGCCACATATAGTCTTTGCATGCATACAATCAATAACTACATACGCGGGCCCAACTCGTTCAAGTGGACTGGACGCCGTGCTAACCATCGATCAAGGACTTTCTGGGAGGTTTCATGACCGCACCAGCTCTGCCGTCCTGCATACAGGCACTCTAACTACAGATACGGTGTGTTTCAGGAAAGCTGAAGCTCTGGAAGCTCTTAATCAGGTTTGGAATGGGACCACTGTTTACATTGGAGACAATCCTATAGCCAGGAAGCTCCGCTTGCATCTACTTCAACCTTTTCTCATACCAGGCGCGCGGCCAGGCACAGTGCAGCTACCTTGTGATGCTCATGAAGCTGTCAGCAGCAGTCTACTGGCACAGGGCATACAACGACAATTACACCATGAGTATTCCTGCACAAGGCTCCCAGTCACAGAGAACACTTGCCAAAGGCTGTGGGACGGTTCTAGTGCAGCAAGCGTGGTGCTGAAGTTATCACGGAACCTGCCAAATAGGCCAACTCTGGCAAAGTCCATAATGAAAAGCATCCTGTCTATCAAGAGCCATATAACCGATGTGTCACATACTACATGGAGGACTGACGATGGCGCATCAGAGAGGCTATTGAACATTTTCGACACACTCAATTGTGAATTCAGTAAGTGGGAGCAGATGTATTCTGTCCCTGAAGAGACCACCGGCTTCGAAACCGAACATGAACTGGCTCAGCCAGGAGATGCTATTGATGCAGGGCTGGAGCCGGCAGAGCGGATCCAAGCCTGTACTGAGCTACCCACCGGCACAGTGGTGTGCACGTCTGAGCCAACATTTGGTTTACGCATCTGAGAAACAGTGCACATTAGTGATTTGGAATGATTCGTGAACCACTTCCTCCAGCACTTGCCAATCTCCTTCTGCTTTTCAGGACATGACACACGAGACCCACGAGTTCCTGCCTGGTAATATAGTGGATATACCATCCATGGAGCTAAACGATCCGACAGAGCGTCTTGCAGCTCAGCTGGGACTGGATTGTTACCTGCTATCGCATCACACTGGATTGATGGGAACAGATGCAAACGGTGCATTGTCTCGACTCCGTTTCATTCTAGCGCGTTGTACACCAAACGACGACTTAAGAACAATGAAACCACCACAGCACCAATCCCACACTGAATGCTCAGCTCTGAAACAGCAGCCTAGACGCAAAGCCTCACTCACCTTGCTGAAGCTTCCAGAGCCTGCCTCCCCACATGAACAACAGGTGTGCTGATGCGGCAAGCTCTACGGATGGAACAATGTGAGGTGATAGTTACAATGTGAGATGATAGTTCGGCATGATGTGCAACAATGTTGAAGACGATGTTTGTCCACAGGTGGAGATGATACACAACATTCTGCATGGTATGCGGGCAAAACTTTCCCTTGCGAAGGAACAAATTGCCAGTCAGCTGCACCAGTATCAACACTTACTGACGCACAAGGCACGGAATTCAGACAGCACGCGGGATAGACACCATCGTCCTGACAGCATGATGGAGCCTGTTATTGACAGAAAGAACATCCCGGATCATCCACAAGGTCAAAGTGATAATGTAGACACGCAAGTCCCTTCAGGAGACACAGTCACTCGTCATGAGCTGGGACCACTTGATAGCATGGACATACAACCCAACACAGTCACACACCAGCATATGCCAGAGAATCGATATTCAGCTCTGATGCATTCAGGTGCACAGACAAAGCTTGAATATGTTACAGAGTGATGCGCTGGGACATCAAGTCTTTTCTTCTGTACGACAAAGGCACAGACTCAAACACATGTTGACATGCAGCAGTTGTGGTCACGCATCCATAGTTTTGCATGATCATCCCGTCCTAATCGCCTGTGCACGTAGCAACAAGCAGCGCTGCACCAGAGCCATGCAGATGTAGTTTCTGAAGGTGCCTAATTTGGACATGGTGCCACAAGCCGCACAATCTGACACGAAGTGTATTAATTTGGTGAACCCCCGGTCAGGGCAAAGTTCTGACTCTCTGCATCTGCTTGCTGGCCATCTCGATCCATACAGATGATGAGCGGCACGACCAGCACGATAAACGTGGTAGATAGCGTCCATGCTGCCTTTTTTGATGACTTGAACCACTGCGTCGCGAATTCTCCTGTAACGGAGCCTGAGGAGGCCATGATCGAGCACTACAACACACAGGGGCCTACGCTATACTGGACACCAGGAAGTTTCACAAATGCTAACATCAATCGTGCGCTGTCGTAAGCCTGGCACCTTACACAAGTTGTCGCAATGCCTTGTCTGAACGCTGTTGCTGTGCCAACGATCAGGTATGGCTACAAGGGTGTTGTCCACGCTGCCAGTCCGTAATTGCGAAAAACGTGGACCCCGCGGTCGCGAGCGTCCTAAGCGTCACTACCAGGAATGAGACAGCATTTCAGCCTGAGATTCCATTTTCCTGCACAGGTTTTGTAACGTCTCCATCCTGCGCTTGGACACTGTACCAGGGTAGCCTAAGTTGGACGCATGATCATGGTGAGAAAAGCGTTACGATCGGCGGGGGTCAAAAACGCAAGTCCAAGTCATGCTTTTGGCCGAGGAACCCAACATTTTCGTTTAGTGGCCATGAACAGCCAAGCAGTGGAGCCGAAGTTATCCATGCATGACATTGAAGCTGTCTTGATAACGCCTGAAAATTTCACTCCTTTTGGTCAGGTGTGTTTGATGAAAATGTAGTGGCACGTGCAACATACTGGGATCTTGTGTCATGTTGTGCGGTCTTAATTTCAAACTGCATCGAGTTCCAGTGTTGGCAATGTGTTGCAATGTGATGCTGACAGGCAGATGTACATTCACAGGAGCTCATGCTGTAGTTTGTAGAGCCCATCAATGACATGAAGGAATTTGACGAGGATGATGCACAGCTACAGCTGGACAAAGGAATCCCGCGGTTCTATATCATGCGTCTGCCACTGAAGCCATCTGGCCTGGTATTTACACAAATAACTCACCACAGAGATGTCACCCAGTGCTTGGGATCACTGACACCTGCATCGTGGTATGCCCCGGCTTGTTATCTATGGGTAGACCTGCTTCGTAGAATTACCTTGTTTGCTCAGGCCACTGGGAATATATTTAGGTACATGGCCGTGGCTCCCGCAGGGATCCAGGAGTTGAACCCAAGTGACCTTTCTGTATTCAAGGCATGTCCCCATCCTCCAGAACACATGCGTGCCGAGCCCAGCCAATGTAAGTTCTTGGCCCCAGGTAACACGAACAACAGCACACCTGGTGCAGGTCCCTTTTGGCACATTCATCAAAATGAATCCAGGCACATGGCACGCAGGGCCACATTTTGACACTCCCAGCCATATGGACTTCTACAACCTCGAGCTGGCAGACACAAATCAAGTAGATCATTACAATTTCCATTTTGATGGTGAACTCCAAACTGCCATAAGAATCATTCCCTGTCGAGGGAATGCGATTGCATGAAAGACCATCACATATGGGGATAGGTATGCAATTAATCCATTCGCCTGGTTTCAAGCTCATGTGGATGAGTTGCTTAGTGAACAGGTTGCGCCACTCAGTTATGTGCATAGTGCAATTATGCAAGCAAGGTGTGCCCATGACGGGCGTTCACAGGTCTGCAGTGACCCTGCACAGTGAAAACACAACTAGTGTACCCAGAAATGTTACAGGGCTGCCAGATGATAGTCACCAGATGATAGTCGGTCCTAGTAACCAGATCTAGCTTAACTGGAATGCATTTCATGCCAGCGCCCGGCGTGTGTAGCGGACTTTGCAAGGCTTGGGTCCGACGACCAGGCAGCTGTAATCTGGGCTTGGCAATGGATCCAGCAACTCAAACTCGAAATTCCTGAGCAAGTAGCTCCACACCTGCACATCCATGTGTGACAATCAAAGTTGCCTTGAAACGACATGTAGGTGGCTAGGCATGCGCACATATTGCGCCAAATATAAGCCGCTTGGTACCCTGCGATCATCAGTGTGCATTGCAAGCAGTCAGACTGCACACCGTCTTGATTTGCAAGTACGCGAAATTGGTTCCCATACAACCATGCCTCCCCCCTCCGAATCCGATGAATGTGAACTTTGCAGCCTTATCTTCAGATCGTGGAGGCAGGAAGCGTGTATGATCATACATGTCAGGATTGTTAAAAAGGTTGCCCACGCGATGCTGCACGCTTGGAGATGTGATGCATATGTCACCTTTGGGGATGTAGAACTCTTTTCCTAGCGAATCTGCAGAGAACAAGCACCGTCACGCCCAGAAACAAGACCAGTATATGCGTATTGTCATGTGCATGCATGGATGTGCATAACCAGCAGATATCTGTACCAGACCTTTCACTGTGAATGGCTGCTTTGCGTAGCGGAGCATCATAATCAATGGCGGGTACATGCGCAAAGCCTCTGTGATGCATGCATGCAGAACCTCCATCTTGCCAAGGATCTCAATGGAGAGATCTTCTCCATGCTCAGCTATAATGCGCCGCTGCTCTTCCACACATGCATCCCAGGATGTTTGATGAGAGGACAAAAAGAGACCAGTCCAAGCCGATGTGATTGTTGATGTGTGCATTCCAGCAAAGAGCGCTGCGATGAGGAGCCCAGTTATCTCACTCTCCGTCAGCGGCCTACCACCATAAGCACGCTCATACTTTCCATCAATAAATGTCTGCAAAATGTCGTTCCCTTTGACACCAGATGCACGTCGCTTACTAATAATGTCTTGAAATATTTCACCTATCTTTTGTCTGGCCATGTCTCGCTTACGATGTAGTGCAGTTGGCAAGTATGGTGCGATGACTGAAATCGGCTGCATACCTGCACGTTTTTGTTTGTTTGTGTGTTTGTTTATGGCTCATTGTGCCGATGCACTGCTACATAACATCCAAATCGCCTAGAGTTCCACAATCTAGCAACACAAGTCTGAGTCATGGTCTAGCATATAAACATACAATATGCGCACCCTGGTCAAGCTGTTCATATAAGTGTGTGACTTCAGTGAAAACATTCTCACGCACTTCTTTGCCCATAATCGTCGCACTTGCGGTGAAAAGAATCAAAGTATTAAAAGTCGTTTTAAAGTCTGTAATTCCTGTGCTGTCCCACTTGCTGAAAAAGTCTTCAGCTTCCTTGACGAATGTGGGTATGTACGAGCTCATCTTGTTCGACTTGAGAGCATTTCCCAGCATCTGGAACTGCTCCGCGCGGATCTTGTCATCGACAGCGAACACAACGTCGTTTCCAAATGTGGGAACTGAGTATCCGTAAACCTCTTGCTGGCTCATCAGATCGTCACGGGCATTGTAAAAATGTGTACTCACGGAAGGCCCCACAAAAAACGTCATCCGCAGATGTAGCAGGGGCACTGTGAATACCTGAAGACAAAGCCACATTTGTAAGGCACAACTATGCAGGACTTGTGTAATTTGGCGACCGAGAAGCCTTCTTTTCTTCACTCGACCCACCTCTCCCACAGCCTGATGGCCACGTTTGCCGAGTTCTATCGGGCTCGAAATAAATCCCAAGAGGCCACCAATGAACGGAATTTCCTCGAAAACTGGAGGGTACTTCCCGGGAAATTTGTTGGAGACTGCGCGTGCAAAGACGATCACCGCAACGGCCAATGCCGCAAAGCTACAGTACACGTACCACGGCTTGTCAAACATGATGAATACTGATTTTAAAGTAGTTTACAGGCCATGCAACAGCCATGCAGTGCCGTTCATTCGTTCAACTCAACGCTGGACCGATCAGTCAGCAACAACTATCCTGACCTCAAAGAAACTCTGCAACTTTTGTCTAGCGTTGCCAGCCCGGTAAAAGCAGGTGTGCTAACTCTCGCCTTTGCATGTCGATACATCCATGTGATTGCATGTACACATGATCCATCGGAACAGTGTTGTTGACAATGCATGTCGTTCCTGTTGGATCACCCGTGCCCTGCCGTGGTATCACACCTCTGATACACGATTTCGAACTTGCCCCCAGCCACATCTCAACATCGGATAATGAACTACCGTGATAGTGTCGCTACAGACGCCGTGGAGCCAGGGCCCAGGCTTGCAGTTATGTTTCCCTGTTTAACGCGGCACAGCAGGCGCCCAGCAGCCCACAAGCACTGTACCCAAACAGCCTTGCCAAGGCCTGCCCTGGCCTGGCTGCGGAGGCCTCTGCACCAATACAGCATCCGTGCACGCATAGCCCGCACACGATGGACAGCACAACCGCGCAACGCTCCGCATACTCACGAGCGCGTTTGTAGATGGTGATAAGAATGTATGCCGCAATGTTTGTGCGTTAGACACACATGACTGGCCTCGCTGCTCAACCTCGCCATGGCACCACCAGCGAGACCAGGTACACCGCGCCCTAGATTCGCCCGGGGATCACCAGCGCATCACGGCTTGATACGTGGTTACTGTTCGTTTCCTTACGCTCTTTTGCGCCGGTAGCGCTTCTAAAGTCATTCCCACACGCAGCGCAGTGCCCAGGTGTTTCCAGCTCGCTCGCCAGCTTCCCCACGGCGGATTACATTATGGTGTTCCTTGCGTATGCATTTTAAAGTATTTTCTCGCTTTTCTGTGGCCACAGATTGGAACACATCCGCCACACCCATCGGTCTAGCCTTTGCCTGTCTGGTGGACAGGGCTCTGTATGCAGGAAAGGATACCGCATTTTCCGTACACCGATCAGTGTATCGTATGTATCAATTTGTTGCATACTAGCCTCGTAGACTTTAGAGTTTCCTCCGGGGACAACTGCTTTCAAGGTGGCCAAGCTACAGTGCAGCCCATACGTACAGTCAATTGACTGCGATCCGCAATTGACTTGCAATCCGCATATCAAGTCTCAAATCCTGTTTTGTCATATCCAGGTACTGCTTTCTGTTGCATAATATTGTGTTGCATAATCATGTTGAAGCATTAACCCGAAAATCAAGGGCAGTCACGTGCTGATTGTGAAGAAACCACGAGTCACTGAATTTGATAACAAATCAGGACGGATAGCTAATCCTACAGCAGTTCACGCACTGCCATCTACACCGCGGTCCCCAGGTGTACGGGTCCCAGGTGGGGCAGGTGACATCCACTCATGGGATGAATGCGCACCAATATTGACTGCTCCCGACTGAAAGACATCGGCTTTGAACTGGTGGAGCATGGAATAATCTTTGTAGATATCCTGGTACACGCAATGTGCCACCTGTGCAAGTTTAAAGCGTCAACGTTCGACTGGTTGGTCATTTACACAGATAGCAGTGTTGATACATTGCTCTTCAGCTCGGTGATGTTCAACAACCTGTCATGTTCCGTGCTGGAAGTTTTCCCTGTCGCAATGATTGCATGGCTGAAGGCTTTTGTCAATGTAGGTGCTCTAACGCATTTGGTACCAGTGTGCAGTGGCATGGTCACTCATGAGTGATTCGAGTAACGTTGGTGTTGCAACATTGCCGGTGCATAGTTTTTGGCTGCCAGTGTACTTCCCACCAGACAAGCGCATTGGCATCAGTTATGACAATGCATGCAAGCTCCAGACGTACTGCTTGAATGGTGATCCTCAGTGGCCAACACATATATGTGTGTGGATTGATAAATTATAATATATACATGCCACAGCTATCATGGATGTGCCCAGAGCGTTGTGACGGGACATTGCCATCATTTCCTACTGCCTGATCAAGCTCATGCCAATGGCCATACTCTAGTACCGGATGCGCTGTAACTGACATGACCCAGACAACTGTAGCATCCATACTATGCCAACCCATACATGTCTACCATCGTGTTCTATGGCTTTGTGGCAGACGAAATCTAACAGTCGAATACCGAGCCATGGCAGTGTGTTGTGCAGGTTTTTACAAGTCTCATGGGATTAGGATGGCATCAAGTGTAGCCCCTGCTGCCACTCACTCCATCACAACTCGCCCAGCAGTGTCAATGGAGACCCTGCACAAGCACACGCTGGTGTAGCAGCTCCAAATATAGAGATCGGCACTGCTTCATCGGTCACAGAACACTCAAGAGGGGCTTTTGCTTTCAGTGAAATGGGTTCAGTGATTGATTGAATGCTGATGAAGCCTCGGGATGGTATGGCAGCCGATGTCGCCGAGTAAGTGTAGCAAATACGCTGGTGCCGTATTAGTGCATTGGTTAGGTCAGACATGTCAGGTTTCAAGAGTAACACCCGCAATGCTACTTGTGCACCAGAATTCCATGTGCTACTGTACAAGCAAATGCAACACGATACTTTGCATCTTGCTGCTACACTATCTAGTTGACATGACAGTACGCCGACCATGTTTGAACCCAAGCCTCTGTGTCTGATTAGCTGTGATCTTGTCGAGAGTCTCTCGACACAATCGTTCACATACCTGCGACTGGTCTGTGTCAAATATCCAGTCCTTCTGAGGTGTTCATTGCGGCCAGCATTGCCAAGATCTCGCAGCAAGTGTGGCATAGATGTTGACACCACATCATGACATACATGCAAATATTGCGCAGTATGTGCGTGGGCATGTGCGCTCAGTACAGCCATTGATGTGTCTACAAGATGTGCGTTCTACAAGAGATGCCACTCCTTAGCTGAGACTTCTCATACTGGGTTACGCGTGCGCAAATTAGAGACTATGTTTGGCAGCATAGGGCCCTAGTTGTAACTACAATACATTGTAGGCTCGTGGATTCCGCATACCTGCGTCTCCACCTTCGCTAGTACTCTGCCGCATGTCCCTGTATCCAACCCTATTGCCTACGCTTTTTTGCTGCAACTTGCTGGTACAAGGCGTCTGCACCAAGACGGACTAGGCGTCTTTAGCACCTCCAACTGGGTATCCTGGTGATTGGAGCTTCAGGCATCCAGTTGCGGAGGTGGTCAGTGGCCGCTGATGCGCGCGCCTGCGCTTACCGGACTGTTCCCACCTCCATACGCTGCCGACGATCTCCCCAATCAAGTATGTTCCGATTGGAAGGACTCTATGGAGGACCAAAACGTGCCTGATGTTTATATTTCCTCCGCCCGTATGCATAGGGGTGCCGTAGCCGCTGGACACTTGTGTTCAACATGATGATCAGATGCTTGTTTGGGTGCACTATAAAGGGGAGTGCTGGAAAACGATACACATCTGCCTGTGGATTGTGACCAGGCCATAATCTTTTATCAAGTGTCTGTACAGGCAAGTGAGTGCATCAGGGTGTACATCAATGACAACTGGAACGGCCATGCTGCCGAGTGCTGCTGTGCCAAGTCCACTGTGGCCCTCACACAGCCGCTGTACAATTGTAAATAAACATTAGATCTGTGCAGAGATGCGGCAACGTGATTCAGAACGGATAATTGCCTCAATCGTGCTCCAGTCCTGCACTACAGGAACCACCATTTCCACGACTAGCATCATGCAAGCAACAGCGCTACCACCGTCTTCTGTTCGAGTGACAATCTTGGCACCGGCCTTTGGTGCTGGCACAGTGTCCTGAGAGTACCTCCGCTCCATGACAAACTGCATCTTGGCACTGTCATGGGGCCCGCGTACACACAACTATCTGTGCACACCAACAACTATTTGTGCACACCCAACTTAACGTGCACTAACAGCACGTCTAACCACCTTGGCAACACTCAACACGAGGTCACTAAATACGGCCAAATAAATACGGCCAAGCAAGACTGCCACACGTACGGCAGCATGTAGTCCCTCCATGCATTCTGTGAAAGGTTTCTTGGATCGCAGGCAGATGCCAGTACTACTCACATCTACATTATCTGCCTCACTGTCCTATGCCGGGCAGTGCCGTCTTGCCTCTTCTAGTGGAAGCACGCACTCATTCCTACCAGCCCCAGACTCACAGGGCATCTTTGCGGGCGTGACATGCATATGCAATACCGTGTGAAACAGATCCATACGCTGCACCAAGTTGCTATGTTCCTCCAGAATATACTAGTGCACTGTAGCCAGGCTTCAAAAGATCTTTGAATGATTTGAATGAGCCTCTTCAAACACTCGCTCTTGCTCTTCAAACACTCGCAGCAGATTTAAACGGCAGTGCCAGCTCCACCTCACAGTCTCACAAAACCAGCTGCATCTCAACTGCAGCTTGACTTGTTGAACATCGCTGAATGTGATAGCAAACTACGCAGCTTCCTCAGGAGTTGGTCCTGGCTCTAAAGTCGACAGTACGACACTCTTCGTGAGAGCTACGCGTGCAGACACTTTTTGTGTGGCAAGCCATGTCAGCGCATCAGGATCCAGGCCACCACCTGCAGCATACTTTAGGCTGCACTGCGCCCGCTAGGATATCAGATTGTAGAAGTATAAGCTGAACAGCCCTGTCACACCAGCCAGAAGAAGTTAGAGAGAACGTGATGCTATGATGGCATGGTGTCTTTGAACCCGCAAGAATACATAATGTGGGAACATACTGGCTTGAATGGGGCGAATAGGCTCGACTGCGACTCCCGGATTAGGCCCCAGGCCCGCCATGTGGGCTCAGGGCATCTCCCACATCGTAAAAGCAGGCACACTGTGCCAATCAGGAACTACCACAACTACGACGTGTCTACGTTGTAAGCATAACAAACTCACCCTCTTCCTTTGAAGACCATCGCGTGGAAGCTGGCGAGCGAATCGCCTGGACACGGCGTGTGGGAATGGTACAGCGGATGCGCTGCCAACGAGGAGTGATGCAGTAAAGTCACAAACAGGAAACATGCACTACTGAGGTGCTGATGATTGCCACTGGATTCTGGATCGCGGTGTGCACGTCGTGCACGATGTGGCGATGGGAGCTGGGCGTGCCATGGCAACAACTGAGTGGAATCTTGAGACATCATATTCAGACAAAGTATGAAGGAGTTGGTTTATAAACTTGAATGGATCTAAACAAGATCCGACATGATCAGCCGGGTACAGATGCCCAGCCTGCGCTCACGCACCACCACCACGACACAGGCAAGAGATTGCAGAAGTGTCCGACGTGCGTGTGCAAGAGCGTCGCGCGGGTGTGCTGTCCATCGTGTGTGGGCCATGCGTGCGCGGGTGCTATGTTGGTGCATAGGCCTCTGCAGGCAGGCAAGGGCAGGCCTTGGCAAAGCTGTGTGTGTATAGTGCTTGTGGGCTGCTGGGCACCTGCTGTACCCCAATAAATAGGGAAACATAAGCTGGTGCACGTTATGTTTGTTCACCTGAGTGTCGGCAAGGTTGCCACGCGCGAACGCCTGATCATTGCGGGTTTCCGCTCATCCAGGAGTGATCGTTGATGTTCACCCTAGCATAGAACGTTTAGGGGCGTCATATTGCTGCTAAACAACTGCGCGCCATGATGGCTAACCCACAGCCACCACGGCATGAATCGTAATTGGGATTACGGAGTGCGCAACCGAATCCCGAGTATTGGTTGGAAGGCTTCTGCCAGTCTTCTTTTGGCAAAGTTCATTAGGACCAGCGGCCGGTAGCAATCCTGACCTTGACTCAGCACACTGCAATGTTTTGGTCAGTTGTGCAACAGCAATCAAATCTCACTATTGCTCCGCTGTACCGAGGATTCCTCAGGCTTGACAAGAGCGCTGGTGACTAGACAAGTAGAATTGAGGCCAGAGGCTGCGCTGTGCGATTGACTGCGGAGATCTGTGTGCGGTCAACAGGTTCCTCCTTGGTGAGCTTGCTGTGCTGCCCCCGACACATGGCACAGCCAGAAAATATGGTAGCCCCAGCGTCACAAGGTGCTCGTCTTGGTGCCCGATGTATGCTATTTCTTACGGCTGCAACAGCCACATAGTTGTCCAATCATGCCAGCTGATCGATGCCTTGAGGGTCCTAGTTTGACGCACTCCCGACACTTCTCTCACTTGGGGAACTTGTTTGCCCACTTGTGTCGTTCAGGTTATGATCATAGACACTATTTTGTTCCAGTATGTGTGTGTGTCGTGGTTGTACGCCACCACATTCAGCTTGCTGCACACTTGGCACGGCAAAACTGCCAGGCAGCTTCAGCATGTATTCCAGATTCTTTGACACTGACAACCACATGAATGAGCCAGACGTGATGCATTTCTCCACCACACTCGATGTGGAAGCTTGCAGACCAGGCTGAGCTGACAACCACGCAGACATCATGAATCCGATGCATGTCAGAGCTAACTAGTTCGCCTGCTGAGAAGTTCAGGGAGCGCTCGAAATGGTCCTTGTCGAGTGAACAGTAAACGTGGCTCTACTGCTGCCTACCACTCGATGCATGCAAGTGAAACAAAAGGTCCCATGTTGTGGCGGCTTGTGTAACTGGCACGGGTGCCTGTGCATGTTGACAACTGTACTGTTGCCTCAGATCTAGAAAAGTGTGAACACTGCGATGGGGTACCTATGACCTTTGCTTGGTCCGCCACGGCGTGCGCAAATTGGAAATCTGATTGCACCTGTTCAATTAAGAATCGTCGTGGCGATTATCTAACATAGGTTCCCACAGCCTCCATTTGAAGTGTACATGCCACTACATCAAACTTTCCAGTGCTGTGTCGCATGCATGTCATGTGATGTCAGTGGTGGTGTCCACATGAATATCTCAGTATGGGATCCTATGGGATACACAAGACAGCCTTATAGAATATAGCAACGATGCCGGTGACTTCGAGAACCTGTGCCATGGCCATGATACCAGCGGCCGTGAACCCAATGAGCTGGAAACTACAGGTTGGATCGTGTAAGGCATGTAAGATTCAGCATCAGCGCTGCAATTTGAGGTCAGCCAGGGTCTGCGTTGGACTATCGAGTGCAACCGGCGTCCCCAAGGGTGTAACCCATGTACAGGTGCGCATTGTAACAGCCAACCGGTGTAACCTGTCGTGACGGGGCAATTGAGGGGAATCTAAAACCAAGATCGGGTTAGAGCCATTAAGACAATACAAGGAAGAGCGACACATGTGTTGGACAGTGTAGACGCTACACATGAATATGGGGTGGCTGTCATATGCATGGAGCATCATGGTGCACAGGGCTGGGGGAATGTATATGAACCGATGAGGCCGAAAAGGGGAAGGCCTGTCCATAAGCTTGCACAAACATGCTTACAACAGCTTTCGTGCTCTTACATGTGATGTGTATCGGACGTTGTGGTGGCTTTCGTCGGCGCAGTCATACGCCGATCAAGCTGCAAAGGAGACAGCTTAGACGACGGCGAAGGCTGAGCAGACCAAGCGGACGCAGTTTCAGAACGACATGCCTGATCAAGCCGCATTCCACCTCGTGCAATTCGCGGTGTAGTCATGTGGGCACATGGGCAAGGAGGCATTGCTGCAGAGAGGGGAGCACTCTCAAGGGGGCATTCATGGGCTGGGCGATGCGACTGCCGTCTGTGCCGGTGTAGACAAGTCCATGCCAATTCCATTCACATACCGGGGAATGCCGATCTGTGCCACATGCGTGGGCTGGTGTCCAGGGAGCAGGGCAGGCATTATGATCCCGAATTTTGGTTGCCTATTCTGTTATCATGCTGCGGTGGGTCTGTATAGATATACGTCTGCAAGAGGATTCCTGCTGTGTGCATGCATGGCAGCTAGCGGAGGTTGCGATATGTGTGTAACAGCTGTGGCTGTTGTTGAGGAATGGTTCATGGTGTGTGGTCCTTGCATAGAAGTGCTCCACGCTGTAGCCGTGCCCATTCACTTAATTGTTAAACTTAAATGTAAAATCAGGGCCAACACGGGGATAATCCATGTGCCTGGGTACCACGCTTACGTGGGCACCAGCTGCATGGGAAGGTGGCCTAGAAGCATGGACACTGGACAAATGATGTTGATTGGAGCTGGAACATGTATTTGGGGACGTGGATATTAATATGAAAGGTTGTCGGCTACAGTCGAGCTGTGTACGCTGGTTTTCAGCAATCCTGGTCTAGGGAACACCAAGGCTACCCTACCCATGGCACTGGGTAGCCATAGTATATATGATATAAATACGCGTCAGGACTCAAGCGTCCGGCTCGTCCGCTAGGGCTAGCGGACCTATGCACCTAGATACGCGGGGCCCCAGCGGCGGTGACATGTGCACGTAGATTTGAAGCATACACAAATTAAATTAGAGCATGAAAGAATTTTTGACCGGATTGACGACGTCAGTACCGATGCTTGATTTCCCCGTCGACGAGACGTCTCAGCGCCTCTTGCAGCACAGGTGGTGTGTACTAACAGCACAGGTGGTGTGTACTGCAGAGTGACATGTGGTGTATATAATGTTACAGGCAACATCGACATTGGGCGTATACCGACGATAAGAGGGCATATATAGGAACGGCCAGCGTTTCTGGGGTAAGGTGACAGCAGACGTGCACCTATTCAATGCGGGCGGACAATGCGTTGTCAGCGGGCCGGCGTGCATCGTCACAACGACCTCGAGGGGCGCGGGAACAGCCTCATGATAAAAAAGCATGGGATCCTGTGGCAAGTATCCGATACGCACTTCGTTCCTATCAAACGAGTCCACCTAGCGCTCGTCCGCCTGAAACAAGCTACATCTGGCATCAGTAGGCGCAGCTGGCCATTGCGTCGCTAACCACATGACCAAAAGGTCGTGCACGTCTTCAGATGTGTGCCCCAACACGAGGGCCCATCAAATTTGAAAGACGGCGTGTTCGATGCGCATCAGCCGATCGGCGGGGATTCCCGCGATATCTGTTGAATCGGAACTATCAGCGTCGGAAGGTATCAAAAATATCCGCAATATCGGCAGGTATCAAAAATATCCATATTGACCGGATAGGCCATGCAAGTATCAGGAGTCGCATTGTATCTGATGGCAGGCAATCCGCATCGACCTCATTTCATACCAGCGCATAGCAGCGTGTAACACTACATTTCTTTATTTAGGCTTGACTTCTCCCTTCCGACATATGATTTTCTTACGTGGATTCGCTCGATACGTCAAACTTTGGTACTCGTGAAACACCGCCTTGTTATGGCCTTCCAGGATTATATGAACGGCTCTAGTATGCCTGAAGTTAGTGGTGGTATCCATCAGCAGCAGCAGTCACAGCAGCAGCCGAATCAGGGCCATCAGGCGGCACCCAGCATTGTCCCTTTGTCGCTGGAGCTTGTACCGCCAGTTCTCTGTCAGTCTTTCGGCGTTCCGATGCACGATCAATTTGTTCAGCGAATTGGTTATGGAGTGCCTGATGCCATGCGACCACGGAGCGATATGTTTCGTTTCGGGCATGCGGAGAATTATCAGGCCCAGCACTTCCTGACGAACCAGACTCAGATGCCATACCAGCCTAGTCTCGCTTCCATAGGGCAAATGGGGCCGTTGGTGTATGGGCTGGGGAACGGGGCCGTCGGGTTTGCTCAGCAGGCCAACGCCAACCGCGTTATGCAGTATAACACCGCTTTAGCGCAGCAGCAAAACCAGAACCAGTCACACGGAGGACAGCAAGGGCATCCGCAGCATGGGCAGCAGCAAGCGGATGCTCCCGCAGCTCAGGCAATTCAGCACGCCCAAATGCCTGCCTGCCAAACTTTTTATCGATCCCCGGGAATCGCCGTTGCCGGACATGGGTATATAGATGCAAATTTGCTGCGGCATCCCATGATGCACGGTGTGGACGGGCGCTCAGGTACGAAGTCGCTTATGTGGTATATCCTGTAGATATGGATGGTCGAAATCGGCGTTCGTTTGATACTGTACGGATACGCGCGTCCGTTGTATATTTCGTTTCGTTACAGATGTGAATCATTTGCAGAGACTCGGGAGGAAGATGGGCGGGGGGTAAAGCGTTCGTCGCTGAGTGTGCCGGGTATGACTTATGGGCGCGCGTCGGTTATGGAGCCAGTGAAGCGCTCAAGGCTGGTGTGGACTCCGGACCTGCACCAGCGTTTCGAAGAGGCTGTTGAACGTGCGGGTGGAATCGATGTGGCGGTTCCGAAGACTGTTTTGGAGGTGCGTTTTTTGTCAACGTTTTTTCGCATCGCGCACAGTCCTGCGGACATCACTTCCCCTTGGCTGCTCTGGGAATGGGTTGATACTGGCAGTGTCGCCTTTTTGGTCCCGTAACAGCGCGGCATCGCATCAGATGGTGTGTGCACGTGGCCATGTCCACGAATGATAGCCACGCGATGCATGACCAGGTGTCCTGGATTTGCCGTAGCGTATCCGCATTGCGGAAAAGCTGACACGTGCCTTTTCCGACATGTATCCTCATCAGCACGATCTAGTACTGGGCCCTGTCTCCACGGGGGCTTATCGTATGACGATAAAGCATAGAGGTGTCGAATAACGCGGTGCCCTGTCGTCACGATAAGGGCCCTTTATCGTCGGGGGCTTGGCGAGTTACAGGGAGATCCCCATGGCCAGGGCCTTGTGGTATCGTAGTCTCTATGGGGGCGCGTCGATGGCACCGCGTCGCGAAAAGGGTCCCGTGGAGACAGGGCCCTGACTCGCCTCAATCCGAACTCTCCTCTAGTCAACTCTGCATTTCAAAATTTGCTTATTCTTGTGAGCATTTCGCTGTCATGGGCGGGTGTTTATGTCGCATCATCGCGTCACGATCTCACTGCGCTACCGCCCAAGGACCGCACGACCGTTGCCCGTATACGTGTTCATGATAGGCTGTGCATTAGTCCAAACTACACGGGCGCGATAATCTTCCCAGCATTGCATCCCGACACCGTGTTGATGCCATCACTGCATTGCCTGTATGTGTCCGTGTCAAAACTCAAAGTGCATCATGACCCGTGGTGACCCACGGTGTGAACATGCTTGAGGAAACAGTCTGAGCAGAATGTCAGGGATTTACAGCATGCAGTGCTTGTGTAACACCTGTGCTCACCCGTACTGACCAGTTCCAGATCGGTCCCATACACCATTACCGCGTAAACCGAAGCTTGATTCCCTAATCTGTAACTAATATTTGCTTCTGTGCAGCATATGGCGGTCCCAGGGCTGACCCGAGACAATGTGGCAAGTCACCTGCAAAAGCACCGCATGCATGTGAAAAAATCAAAAGAACCTCGAGTCGTTGATTCTCTTCACAATGGGAACAGTCCTTGTGCGACTATCAGCGGCACAGATGATGCACAGCTCCCGGTTCAGCGATGCAGTGCGGTATGATCCTGTGACTGTTCCAGCTGTACACGTGTTCTGGTGATCTGCCCTGGTGATCTGCCCTGGAATCTGCGCATGTGTAAAATGATAGTTGAGTGCTCATATTCCGTTTTTGATATATCATGCTTCGCGGAACTCAACTGATGCCTCCTTGTGCAAGAGCGCATTCAGTCGAGTTCTGTGTACATCCCATATGTTCACTGCGGGCCTTGTTTTCCTAATATTTGTTATGATCTGTGCGAGAAAGGCACCTGATGCATGTTGTTTAATCCTGCAGACTATCCAGCTGACCCACACAGTTGTGTGTACAGGATGGCCCCACTATCAACACAAGTGCAGAAAGAGAGCAGGACCTGGCAACCCTTGAATCGAGTGAGAAATGTGGCGATCCCAGTGCATCCAACCTGCATACTTCTGATTCAGCATCAGGTCGGACCGCTTTCACCCTGGCAGTCCGTTCGGGAGTCAACTCTACACCTGACAGCAGGGAGACTGGGAATGGGTTGGTGATGGATACCAGTGCTGCTGGCAGCAACATGGCATCTTCAGCTCGACTGCAGGCGAATGGCAGCAGGAGTGCAGGCACCGCGAATGGGGTGAGTATGGTTGAGGGTAGTGGGGACCCGAGCAGCTGGGGCGGCTATGTCAATGGTGCTGGCAGTGCTACTGCACATGCTGTGCATCCACAAGCCACTGCGTCGTCAGCGGTGCCACAGAGTGCAAATGTGAACTCACAGGTGATAGTCGCACAACAATCCCAGCGGGTGGTAGATGCATCCATAGTGCATCATGATGGTTCAGCAGGGCATGAGGCCAAGCCCATAAGCACAGCCGCGCCACCTGAGTCAGCACTGGCAGCAGCTTGTGGAAGGAACATTGCTGCAGGGCAGGAGCATGCATCGGGGGTAGCTGTGACCCACTTGGCACATGATGCAGGCAATGCAAGTGACGTCTGAGCTAGCAAGTTGTAGGTGTTCAGTAATGCCTGATTTCCTCTACGCACGGGAACGTGCTGCCAGTTTGAAATGGAATATCATCACGCCCTTGGCAGTGGCCAAGTGAGCAAACAGACCATTCACTGATAGCTTGCTTGATACATATTTCAAAAATTGTAGTTGTGCTCGTTTTGCAGCACTGTGCGGTTGCTTTTTGTCCTGGAGGTGCATCTGGCATGTCATGCCACTATCAGGCACCTAATGTACTGTTGCCACATGCCAGATGCAGCTCCAACAGTAGACAGCAGGCGATCTTGTAATACCACTGGCAGCTCTACAGGTCTGTGCCACTGAGAATGCTGGGTTTGTCTTAACATTGGCACCATGCATCAGTAGCCACCTCGTGTGAATCGTCGTTGGCCATTTCCTACGCAACACTACGGTGTGGCAAAAGTCGTGCCCTGACATCACAACTCACTGAAGGGGTCAACTCATCAGACATTGCGTCCCCCACACAGTCATGGATAATGAATGTGTTGCAATCGCTTTAGACACAAGTTGGACTGAATTACACCCTAAGGTCCCATATATATACACCATCTTTAGCTGCTCCTGACACCCGGAACCCATCCATGTTCCATTGCAAGTCAAATATGCCGGTGCTAGTTTGATGCTGCTTGATTGGCGTTGCGTTGTGGATATCCCAGATCACCACAGTGCCATTCATACACCCAGTTGCGAGCTTACTGCCGTCTGGAGACCATGCACATGCATATACACGACAGGCATGTCCTTGCATGGTATGAAGGAGGCCACCCCCTTCGCAATCCCACAGCTTAACCAAACCCTGCTGGCAGGCAGATGCAAGCTGAAGATCTAAGTTTGTGTTACGTGAACCGGGCCCTGCGGGCCTGAAAAGGCATGCACTGGCTTCATCTCCGTGTGCAACTGCTGCATCTCCCTGAACTTGGTCATCAATGAGGCTACAAAGTTCGCCTGTCTGCAACATGAGGGGCCCACATGTTGACATCATACACAAAAACCTCGGCCACATTGGCGCACCAGGGTAGCATGCTGTTCCTGATGTTACAGATCATGTATCATCAGATGTGATGCGATCGTTGGAGAGTGAGTCAAGCACGATGCATAAGCACTGCAGTCACAATGCTGAACCACACCTGGTGTGTGCCCCACAGCCGAACACTGCGGTCCTCACTACACGAAGCAAGCAGCCACTGATTAGGTGCCCAGTCTACTGCAACTACGCAGTCTGAATGCCCACGCCAAGTTCGCAGGCGCTCAATATCCACTGTTGAACCATTGTCATGAGTTGCGCGGTGAAAATGAATTTCAAAGCGGGCGTCAGTGGACGCAAGGTTCATGCCACACCAGCTGGCACAATTAATTGGCTCTGATATACCTGGTAGGTCTCCAAGTGGAGTGTGCAGCTGAGGTGCCCACAGCATGGCTGGCCTGTCAGCAGAGGATGCAAGCAGCATTCTTCCATCGCCACTGTAGCTCAGGTGTGAAATTTGGTCGGTGTGGACCTTGCTTACGCTGATCAGGTCGCCTACAAGGCATAGAATGTCACTGAGCAGTCGTATTCCATCCACGCACCATCAAAGACACGCATAAGCTCATAATCTCATGCCACAGGAGCATGAAATCTACAAGAACGTGCTATGTCATCAGGCATGAATGTACAGAAATACAGAGATGGCGACGTATGTGTGACTGGCATGGTTGATGATCTGTCCCGGGATGTGGACAGATCCCAAGCACTGGCACGGTGGCGGTGGCAAGGTCGCACCATCATTTGCCCAGGTGCACACGGTGCCGTCAGAGCAGCCTGTGGTGACACATTTTCCGTCCGGAGCCCAAACTAGCTGAGTCACAATGACAGACTCTGATGACTGTGTAATCTGTCCATGTGCCAAGTTAGCAACTTGCATGCTGCTGTTTTGAGAATAATCGAACATACACCCGGCAGACCATATGTGAGCGGTGCTTTCATGAACATAAGTAGCCAGTTTCGTTCCATCAGGACTCCATGGGCAGCCAAATGCTTCGGCATTGGTGACCTTACGCACAGCTGTTGATTGAAATGGCTGGGGCTGACATCTTTCCTCTGATCCGGCCCGATCCTCCCGTCTTTCCCTGACCAGTTGTCGAAGTTCATCGGTTGATTTGGCTTTCAGAATATCTGCAGCCGTGAGAACCTCGAATGACTGGCTGTCAACGTTTGCCTCTAGCTCCATGTACTGTAGCCCACGTTGGATCACCTTGATAAGGCATCCCACTTCAATATCCTCGTGCACTATTTCTGCTTTGGAGACCTTGCTTTCGATGCCGAAAGTATAGGCTGTGTGTACCATTCCTGAAACACGAGCGAAATGGAAGCAAGACTGTGTATTGACCGTCACTCCACGGCATGGAATTTATGACAGTCACATCAGAGAACGTACCGGACTCTTGTAAATAACGATAGACTAAATAGTTTATGTCGTCGTCCGTGATGGCCATGACCCTGTGAAAATGTGCTGTAGATTGGAACGCCGAGAGCGGCAGACACACGTACTCCGACAATGGTGGAAACGCTTACGCAGCCTATAAACGCGAGTCGCCAGCATATAACTGTCCAATAGCTCAACTCGGCGCTGCCAGCCGATGGTTGATTATTTTGTCCGCGCTGCTATCGATCATGGCGGAAACACAGTATCGTACCGCACTTCCGATCAACAGTACCCGAACCATCATGACAGGAAAATGGTCGTCATTTAAGCCAGCCCGTCAATAATATGCTCGGCAGTGCTTTGGTAGGGAACTGGCTGCAAAAAAGCACGAGTATACGTAGAAACCGCATGCACACCAATTCAAGTACTGCCCGATCGAAGGCGGCGAACGCATGCAGACTTCACAGTACTGCAGGTAAACGAGGCGCTGCCGTCGCCACAGCGGCAATTGCGAGCGGAACAGGCGGCGTTTGAGGACGATTGTTGGGCTGACGTACGAGCGATTTGGCCTGTGGCCCACCGCCACCGGTCCTCCCCGGGGGGGGTGTGAACAGCAGTGCATGTGAGTCTATGTGTTACACGGAGATCAGCACAAAATCCCGGCAGCGCCAAGGGGTAAATCACAAGCCAACCAAAGCACACGAAA
>JAUMHO010000010.1:552143-587221 GCA_032360965.1 Ulva armoricana
GGCGTAATGCCTTACGCGGATCTGCAGTGATCCTCCATGCATACAGTAGTGGCTTACAGCACCGCTGCCATGCATGCCCGGCACTGTCGCCCTATTACGACAGTTGCCATGGTGTACAGTCCCCTTCCTCCTTGACCCTGTCCTAGCGCTTGATGGTGTTGCGTCGATGCTGCCTCTGTGGCTCTCTTGTTGCTGCCTTCCTTCTTGCATCGTCACTTCGTGTGGCCACCTGCCGTCAACATCTGACTTATGGGGTCTGCATGGCACGTGTGGCATCTGCCCGCCGGACTGGTCCCTTATTCGTTCGTGGCTCACGTGTCTCCCACCCTCGCTCCTGACCACTGAGCTTCCCCGACCTTGTTCTGAACTTTTGGATGTGTTTGTCACATCCCCTCTCCCATTCCCTACTAGTAGGGGACTGTGGCCGATGCCCGCTTGGTTTCGGCGTGATGCCCGAGTTGGATTATTTTTTCTTTTAATGCAGCGTGGCGTTCAGGGCGATAGGTTTTGGGTTCTCCATGTAACATCAACGCAAGTTGCGCAGGTGAAAGTCAATCCGTCAGATATGGCCTATTTTTGGCACGTGCACGGTCCGAGCCAAAACGTCAGTGTGCGAAGTTTCGCTGCGCGAAGTATATCTCGCGAAGATACCATGCCGCCTTGTGACGCAAATGGCCTAGGAATATGTTATGGCTCTCCAGGTCGTGTATTAAGAAGCACTGGCGTTCTTCGCGTCATACGTTCTTTGTGCACGCGGTATAGCACCTAGCGGTGTATCACCTCGCGGTATAAAACCTCACGTTGAACGCCGCGGATATCACCTATCGGTTCACGAATCAACCACTGTGCGTTGATCTGAACTGAAATAGGAATTGTTTCCGCTGCAGGGGGGCTTTCTGTGATAGCAGCTCGCGGATACAGCTGTGTGCAAGACAGCGGTGTGCCGTACTACTCTACATTGCTCGTGATACTACATTGAAGCGTCATGGGCAACTGCGCCAGCTCGGACACCTCTGCAAAAGGAACCAAGGCGGGGGGGAAAGGGGGCTTCGAAGCTATACGCGACAGGTCCTGTCCTGGTTGCCAAATCATTTGTCAATGCCGTCCATGCCTTTCCCCGCCAATCGGCAATCGAGTGTCACGCCCTACCAGCATGACACTTGGTCTGGCTATGTGCCCTTATCATGTCTTCACTGTCCCTACTTGGGTCTGAAAGGGCTCCCCACACTCAGTTTTGAAGGGATATGTATTCGAGATAGGGCAAGGAGGCACGAAACCGCATAAGCACTCCAGATTTACGCCTATGTGTGAGAGAGCACAAATGCGCGATCAATCGCTGCTTGAGGATTCTGACCCATTGTCAGGCACGCCAGTGCTGCAGTCCACAGCCTGCCAGACCGCCAAGATTGCAGTGCGGTATCAGGTAGTAGGTGTCTGATGGCAACCCAGGGTTTCGTCTCTGTCTCACTGCGTGCATGTGCGGGGCATCCAGCTGGCAAATCAGAAAAATTCAGCTAGCTTGCCATGATGTCAACGAAGGTCTACCAACAAAGAGCGCTGGTGCCATACATGAACCAAATTACATTACGAAATTGTACCGATAAGTCAAACCGAGTGCTCTCTACATATGTGATGTATATGGCATAGACAGTCCTCGTAATGAATCC
The DNA here is from genome assembly GCA_032360965.1 of Ulva armoricana. Classification (NCBI taxonomy): domain Eukaryota; kingdom Viridiplantae; phylum Chlorophyta; class Ulvophyceae; order Ulvales; family Ulvaceae; genus Ulva; species Ulva armoricana. The sequence goes on from JAUMHO010000010.1 coordinate 553,811, forward strand.
TCATGATGAATGTGACCAGATGCATGACCTGATCTACACAGACAGTGCAGGTTTGAAAGCATCGAGGAAGTGCAACAATCACTTCGAAAATCTGGGCTAGAGTCATCAGAACTGATACTTTGCTTGGATTTAACCAAAAGCAATGAATGGTCAGGAACAAATAGTGTGTTCCTCGTGTGTGCCTTCATGGAATTGCTGCTTTCCTCCATAATGACCATGCAAACATCTGTCGTATGGTGTAGGAATGCATTGTCTTTTGCCTTACATTCCCTACACTGCGTCACACATCGAATTGTTGCAGTAGCAGAGTGTGTGATCCTCTATTCACACAGTGCCCTGTGCACAGCAGGCTCTGTTGATGTGGCATTTGTGACCTGCTTGTAGACTGCACTGGCATGCAGCCAGCAATCCACGGTCAGGATAACTCTGCATTTCACCCTGATGTTACCTGAGATTTGGGTGCAGGTTTTGGAGGTGTGTGGCGTTTAGGCTTTCTTTTGCAAACCCGGTCTCTGTAGTGTGTGAGCATTGTGTCACAAGGAATCGCAAGTGACAGCAAGCCAGACTCGCATGGCACATCTGTGCATCGATCGCTATGGTATCCTGGCGGGCAGCTGATGCGATGACGATTGCTGCACAGCTAAGCACATTTGCCGCCCATGCCCATTGGGTTTGCCCCAATGCCCTGCTTCCGAAGCACCAGGCACGGAGACACGCAGATTGACCGGCAGCATGACCCATCCCACGGTACCCGCCGCAGTAATTTGGTATAGAGAACACGGCATCACAGTTGCTAGTGCATGGTCCAATGTATCACTGTCGTTGCTTGCAGCTTGATCATGCGGCGTTCATGCAGCAGCTGCATGGTTCGCAAAGACTTGGAGTTCCGCCCACATGACAGTGAATTGTTACATCAACACGTTTGGGGCGTTGCAGGTCTTAGCCTTCACTGCACAGGACCCCAAGTGAGCACAAATCCGTACAAGTCAGTGGTGTGTCATCTTTGCTCGCAGTCATCATTTGAAGTTTGATGTAGCTCTGAATTTTACTGCTAATCGCAATCTGCTCCCAAGCTGTGTGTCACTACGCATGTCATGCTGATGTCACCCCTGTGCAGATATCGATCATGTGCAAGTCGCTGGCAGCATTTGATGATGATCAAATGTAAGCAATACATCCATCCATCCATCCATGCTATCCAAATAGGCCTGTTGTAAAATATGAGAAGTGCGTCAAAAGCTTCTCACGTGTCGGTGCAGGATTCCAACGTACGGCTTCGGTGAATTGCATTCAAAAGATCACTCACTTCTCAACTTTGACCCAAATGGAGCGGTGTGACCTTCACGGGAGCCTGTCCGTAATCATGCACACCATTGTGACTGCCAGACGATGCCGGTGTCCGTTTGTCACCAATCACCAGCACCTCTGTGCCCTTGTTTTTCACGCTGCTAATGATTGTCTGTCCTGACGAGTTTGTGGGCTTGGTGATTGCTGAGCAAGCCTCTTCAGGCACAGCCAGTGCTCAATTTCAGAGCCTGCTATTTGTTGTCACTGTCAGTGCTTATTGTCACACTATCGGGCAAGATGTGAGTAGACACTGGTGTATGCAGTCCATACATGGTTTGGAGAACGTCTTGCGGGCATATGAATGGCTCATACCAAATGTGTCCTTCTCTGGCCCAACTTCCTTTGCCCCCGCAATATATCATGCCATAAACATCGTGAGACTGTCTAAGGGTTCGTATCACATCCTAGTCATCATTGCGGATGGACAGGTACGAGGCACTGTTGATGGAAAATGAGTTTTCTCCCAAGTGCCAATCACCTCCACCGAAATGCCATACCATGCCTCAGCCAAGTTACAGCTTTGAGTATGTGCATGGAATAATCGCAGGGCTGCTCAGATGAATTTGGTCCATTGCAGTGTCCCACCTGGGATGCCCTTCTGTGTGCAGGTGACCCCGGGACACTGCCTTGACCAAACTGTTAATGCAATTCATGAAGCTTCCCATTACCCAATGAGTATTATCATGATTGGAGTGCGTGTCTCCTACGCTGAACAATGTTTCTTTTGGTTCCGTTGCATGCCAGGCAAATCTCAGCAATGCTCCGTGCCTGCGGCAGCTTTGGTGCATTGATTTGCCGTTCATCACTCAACTTCCATTAAGTTTTGTTCACAGACTCTGTGCAGTTGAAGTTGTAAGCTTCCAGTAGCACCTAGAGTTCACAAGGTGATTGCTGAATATTGAGACGTCAGGGTGCTTACGCAGGTTGGTGATGGGCCATGGGACAAGTGTGGCTGTCTTCCTTCATACGACTCATACTCATTGTCGCCGTGAAGCCATCCGCCTTGCGCAGGTCACTGACATCTAGTGTAATGCAGGATGCAAGAGTTTGATGACAAGATTCCTGAAAGAAGGTAAAGACACGCAGTCAATAGATATCAAGGGCTGCATGTGCAGTAATGCATCTGTGTTCTGTCATCACTGAACTGGAGTTTCAATAGCAATTCTGGATGCAGGTTTGACAACTTCCAGTTTGTCGAGTTTACAGCACTCTCACAACGTGCTGCTGCTCAGGGGTATAGTGCAGGCAAATGGGAGGCAGAGTTTGCACTCGCAGGTGTGCATGCATCACACATGTTTGAGTGAGTTGGCTATCGAGTATGTCTCAGGCACATTGCGTATGTGACAGCGCCAAGCCACCGGCAGCCTAAAGGTCTTGACCGGTTTCCTCATGCAGCACTCATGGAGATACCGGATCAGTACAAGGCCATCTCTGAACTGGGGCTAATGGGAAATGTTCCTCTGAACAGGCCAGTCCCCAACATTAACATAGTTCTCCCCCCCGTGGGCTAGAATCGTGTTGTATTGCATTGTAGGCAAAATCAGATGCACCAGGCACTACTGACCATCAAGAATGCAATGTAATGTTGTCCTGGCAATACAGCGAGACCACAAGTGGACCCCTCATGCCACTGTGACGATCGCAGTGTCATGAGATGACCACTTCTGCATGGTGGATTGACACTATTACGATGGGCTGCAGAAAGCAAATAGAAATATCTGTATTATGCTCGGGAATATTTGTATGGCCATGGTGTTACAGAGTTTGAAGCTTCATCTCGACTCAATACTGTATCATCAGGAGCTGGTGTAAATGTACCGACTGTCTCACCTCATCAGCATGCATCATTCATCTGCTGCAATTGCGCGTGCAATTTGAATTTCGGTGATTGCCCCTGACCCGTGTTTCATTCTCGGCGAAATGGGACAGATGTCCAAACTCACACAGCTTTTGAAGATATTGTCATTTGCAGTTGCAGCATATGCTAAGAGAGAACACTCATGCTCATGCGCCATACTGTGGAGCTTCATCTCGGTGTTAGCGGGGATGAAGAGTATTGTCCCTTTCTGAACCGATACCATTTCTTGCAAACTGTCATCCTTTATATGCGATCCACAGCTCTGCATGCATTTTATGAGATCGTGATGTCTCCCGCTCAATTCTTCAGTAAAGGAAAAAAAGTGGCATTTGTGCACATGGCTCGGTTCAATGAGTGGCAGCAATCTCCATGGGCCACACCACTAAACTGTGCACTCCAGTGCACGAGAGGCACATAAGCAGCATCGGTGAACGCTGAGCTGGAATCCCAACAAATCCTTCTTTGTCCACGCACACACTTAAAACTTGGAATTCATCAAATGGTGGTTGGTACTTATTAATACAATCAGACACTTGATGCCCACGAAGGGTGTGTGGTCTTCCTGGATTGTACGTGAGGGACTCGCATAAAACCTGCAGTTAATCAGCTGTTCGCATGTTGAGATGCTTCAGTCATGCGCCTAGGCATGCATTGTAGTTTCTCTGAGGTGCCCCTCACCTGAGTGTCACGCAGCTTCGGGGTGAGACCTGCTCTGATGACATTGTCAGAGTTTGCCATCGCTTCTACGAGCTCACCAGACAGGTATGCATGTGGTTCATTTGCTGCAAGGTAGATGGCCTCGCCAGGGTCCAATTTGACATAGTTAAGGAAGAATATCGCCAAAGTACCGACATCTCGGGGATACTCATTGAATATTCTGATAAAAAGACAGTCTTTTTCTTGTGCCCGCCCACTGGATGACTTCTGCAACCGCTCGTAAAGCGACTGTGAGGCTTCACTGTATGTACTCTCAGAGCAAGTCATTAGGGCTGTGAAAGCTTCTTTGAGATGGCGGCGCTGAAAATCATGGGTTTCGCCTACACTAGCGCGCAGAGCGTCTGCTTCTTTCTCACCAACACACCGCCGTAGCTCGGGCTTGTCCAGCAACTGTGAACTGATTTCTTCAATCGAACAGAAGCCACACAAAGCTTCAAATCCTTTGACCTGTACGGAAGTAACACTGAAGCATTCAAGCTGCATTCAACATGACAGGCCCTGATGCTGGAGTTGGCTATGTCAACACACCGCCAGGGCTATCTCAGGCTTATGGTTCGGATCCTTATAGATTTGAGGCCGCTCTGCGTGCAAACGCTCCGCCAGTTTTTTATCAGGGTGTGACTGGATACTCAGGCTCTTCTGTATGCTCAGAACTTTGAACAGAAATGGTAAGTTCACCCCATACTTCAGGAGCACTTCTTTGCCTAAGGCCGAGGGGTGTCGACCGAGCCATGACGCGAGAGATTCACGATTTATACTTGTGAGCGATGGACCTGAGATGTGTGCCCCCATCCATAGCTCGGCGTAAGGGGCGCCCGGATCAACTTCGAGCTTAGCGTCTCCTCTCGCTGCCAGCTCCGCCACCAGGGAGGTGCTACCACGCTGACCCCAGTCATAATTCTTTATCTCACACTGAAGACGGAGCATTTTGCTTGGACGTCGCCTGCGGAGACGCACTCAAATGAAACAGGAGTTCACACCGTGTGCACGGCAAGGGCCACGGCAACAACAAAGATGCACGCATCCTTTTATGACGGAATTTTGGCTTCAAACCGTAGCAACATATTGAGCTCTGTCGCGTGTGGCTCGCGGCGTCCTACTCACTCACTCGCCACGTTCGCCAACTCGCACACATCTTCAACACCATTTCAACATACCCCCCAACATCAATAGCGGCATAAAGAAATTCTAGTGGCCCTACATGTATGAAGCGTAGCTAAGCTTCAACAAGCATGCAAAACGCCAGAGAGTGTGACGCGAATTGACACTGAAGAGAGCAGCTTTCAGGAAGTACTGTTGCGCAATCAGATCACCACTGCCCCACACAAAAAGCGAAGGAACATTGCACTCTCACATCTATTACATACAATCCGTGTTTGCTGACGTAGGGGTAGCAGCGCACCGTCTGTACTTCGAAGGTTCCTATCAGGCGATCGATGAGACCCACTCCAGACAGCAGCTCTAATCTCAAGTCCAGCTACAACAACAGCTTCTTGCTTCGAAAAAATTCGGTTTCACTGCATTTTGTTACTTACCTCCACCACATGCTCGATGACTTCCACAGTTGCAGTTGTGTGAAGATAACAAGCGAGCTCGACCGAGAAATGCTGCGATGAGGATGCATCGAGGTGAAGTGATAAAAGTACGAATACTGTCGCTTGGAAGATTGGAAGCACATAAATCCAATCATGTGCTGTCATAGGAAACAGCACAGTGGAAACGGCACCTGAGCTAAGAAGCGTCTCAGCCACGCCTTTGCCGCCCGCGCTGTCTGCAGGCGCATGCGTGACAGCGTCGCCACGCATGCACATTTCAGATGCCATCCGCTGGATGGCTGCAGATGCGGTAATTTGACGCTGCTTTTTTTTAACGCGGATGTATCACCCTCTTGACTCGTAATCGTGCTAATCCGACCGACGTCCGCAATCTGCCCCCGTTGCAGTACCCGCCAGCTGCGCTAGGCCACCCAGCCTCGTCTGAATACACGCATTCCACCTTTGAACGCTGGCAGGATGAAAATATTTGAAGTTTATGACACCCCCTCCGAACAGCTGGCAAAGCTACGTGCTGCCTTACTGTCTCTGGACGTGGTGGACCTCCAAGAGCGGTGTGATCTAATGATACAAGGCAACAATTGGCTTGAGCTACTGTTTGAATGTTTGGAAGTTTTACTCCTATCCAGTACATCTGAAGGCTCACCCGTGTGCCTTGTGGAAGCATAGTTTTGTACAGGGCACTGCTGGAAGCAATCGATGATGAGATGCAAGAAAGGCAGCGGTCTGATCTCCTGGCAGGAAATCTAGAAACTTTACAATGTGCAGAAGATATACGTTGTAATGCTGCAACACGGGATGCGGACAGTGTAAGGGCTTTTTCTGGTGCTTCAACCGACTCAATTCCTGCAGCCCCATGCACGGTCGAAGAGAAATCTCCAAGGATTTGCAAGCAGAATAGAAACTTTTGTGTCCTTAGTTTCAGAATGGGTCATGGAACCAGCGAGGCTGTAGCAACGGATCAAGATGGTTGTACACCTGGTCCTGACACAGATTGCTGCTCAACGCAGTTTAGCAGCTGCGCTGTCACGGCTAGCATGGACGTTGCGGCCTTTGCACGTCAGGCATTCAAATTTGAACGCATTAAAACTTGTCAAGCACTGAAAGCCCTGACACCTGCTGTTAGATCGCATGCCTCAGAGGAGGCAGGGAGCCGTGCTGACCGGAGGACTGCGACGCATGCAATAACAGCTGCAGTACAGTCAAGCAGCCGTTTCAGCGACTACCCGCAGCTTCGCTTCCGGGCTATAACCCAAAAGGATTCTGAAAACCATGTGGGCACTGTGCAACGCCACCTGCAAAAGGGCACGCCTGCAGACCCAGTGCCACGGATGAATAACCACGGTTCGTTGCAGGCTACAGATTATGAAGAACCGCGTCAAGGGAATCACTGCACACCTCCACAATGCGATGATCGGGGATCAGCTGCAGATGGGTTGGGGATGCTTGATCCGAGTCAGGGGCCTCGCTGGACAAGTGATGCCAGCAAGGATATTGAGATCATGAGTGATCATGATTCAGCCTTGCACACCCCACTCACGTATTTCGGCCCGCAGACAGAGCTTGTGTCCCCAGTTCCAGTGCCGGAAACTCCAGCAAAAATGGCAGATACTCACTCGTCCATCTGCCGGCCACCAATGCATCCATGCATGCCACACACGGAAGTACCTCAGCTGTGTGATGGATCTGATCGGGAGCATATAGACGACACAGGCGTTGCTGCATCGCAGGTCATCTGTAAGCCTGATGTTGTCACTAGCATCGAGGTGTCAGCCTACACGAATTGCTCGAGTACATGTGAATCACACCCGCAACATGCTGTGGAGCCTGAGGTCATGGATGCTGGAGCCTCAGACATGCATCAGTCCTCGCCTGCAGGCTCAAGCCTGGTGCTTGAAGACTCGTTTACAGACAGTAACGAAAGAGGCTGCATAGCAGCTGCAGAGCAACATGCTAGCGAAGGTGCGATACTGATGGCACCGCGTTGCACTGCGAGTTGACAGATTGCTAGGTGCAGCTGAAACTGAGGGTCGGAAGATTGAATGCAAGGGGACAGTTGTTGCCATTTATTTTAAATGCAGAATTGGAGTGATTGGTGTCCGCGTGAGCAGGTGCTGGAACCACTCATGTAGAATTGGCAGGTGACATGCGCAAAATGGAAGCACCGACGTGGACGTGCTTTACGGCGGTGGAAGCCTTGACAGGATGCTGTACGAATCAGGCTGCTGTTTCTCCATGGGCTGGTGTCGCCACAGATCGCTGTGTAGCTGGAAGCTCGGGTCAGCTGCAGCCGGAAAGTCCTGAGGAACCAACAGCTACAGGCAGAGACATGGCATTCTCACCTTCAGCCCGCTACTGGCTGGATCAGCAAGTAGGCTGCAACACTAGCAAAAGTAAGGGCAAAACGTACACTCTTGGTGCCGGCCGTCTCCCTGCAGCCCAGCCTGTGGCGTCATTGCAGGAACAGGCAGAAGATCACGGCGTTGGCGCCTCACAGCCTGGACTTAGCAGAAGCAACAAGCCTATGGCCGCAAGTTATAGCATCAGTAAGGATGTTACCACTGCACTTGAGCACAAAATTGCTGTTGACAAGCGCAACGAGACACACCAATCCCTTATACTACGTGATCTATCATTGAGACATTTTGCAGACTGGAAGACCCGACGACCCTCATCGCCTCCATCATTGACCAGAGAACAGAGCACCGCTCAAACTGGAGCGACTGTTATTTCCAGTAAGGATCAGGTGAAGGTCTCAATGGCAGGGACCAAACCAGAGGTGCCTAAAAGTACGAGAGACTCGGTCCAGGTCGAAGCACACCAGATAGCACATAAACTGCATGCAGACACTTCCTCTTATGGGCGCTCAGCTGTGGGCTCCCGGAATGGTAGGTGTACCGGGTATACTACACCTGTGCGTGCCATGGATCAGCAGAATGGAATGCTTGCTAGTGTACCTGCCATTGGGAGCTTGTCAGACCTATCACGAGGCCAAATTCCGCAACTTCCACAAGTGTACACAGCCATATTCCCAGAGTTTGATTCGGTATCATCCCTGTTCTGGAAGCTCCAGTACAGCCGCACAAAACAGCGTTTAACCATGGATCAGCGACAGTACAAGCCAGAGCACGATGCTATGCTTATTGACAGTTACCTGGACCACATGATTGATCGATGTGAAGCTTGGTGTACTGTCCACGGACCTCATGGCCTGGTCCACCCAGACTCCGGAAATGAGTCTATCACAGGCAGACATGCTGGCAAGACTTCAACGCAGCTGACCCGATCAGAGAAAGATTTGTCCGCTGGTGGAGCGCAGTTAGGCAAACCAAGAACTCATAGCAGATATGACAACATGGGTCAAGAAGCTTTGTGCACGGCGACTGGATCTGACACACACAAAGGCCGATGCATAGACCCTGTGGAAGTCGCTGTCCCTGGTTGGGTCCCTCAGATTCCCACAGCACTAACACAACAGCGCTGGTACTGCATTGTGGCAGGAAAAGATCATCCAGAAGTAACAGAAATTGTGGGGACCAGTCTGCATGCGCTGGGCTGGAAGCAAGATGAATCTTGCAAGCGCACAGGCCCCGGTGGGTGTGTGACGAGTGCTGGAGAGCCGCATTTGTGGAATTTATGCTGGACTTGGTCTGCCAGGGCAAGGGTGCCAGACGCACTGCTCACTTGGCAACGTGTCAACCACTTTCAGGAGTGCAGGTTCCGTCCACCCTCTGCATGGTCAGTAAAGTAAAGTAAAGTAAAATTTCCAACAACAAAAGCCATGTGTTCGTGTTCGTGCAGGCACCTCACCAGGAAAGACCTGCTAAAGCATCACTTGCAGAGGCATGCAGCAATGTTTCAAAATTCTCGGCACGTGGCATTTTTCCAGTGCATGCCCACAACATTCACTCTGCCTCGAGAGTATGAAGCATTTGAGCATGCATTCCGCCATGTGGCATCACCAGGGAAGTGTGCGCCCACTGGTGACCATGTCAAGCAGGTTGAGGTGTGACTTGCGACATATTAAACCTGTCGGAGCACTCTCAGGACATGTAACTGCGCTGGCAACCTCTGCAAATTTGGGTGTTGGGGCTAATCGTCATGTTGGATCAGCCATATTGCACATCGTCGGAGTGCTGTATATCTGTGCAGGTTCTGCCTCACCAGAAGAACGGTCTAAATTTGTGGATCCTCAAGCCCAGCAGCCTTAGCAGAGGAAGGGGCATTTACCTTCTTGATGAGTTGGGTGCCACTGCATGCAGTCAACCTTGTGTTGTTCAGCGATACATTGCTGATCCATTCTTATATCAAGGGCTGAAATTCGACTTGAGGCTGTATGTCCTGGTCACATCGTTCCACCCTCTCGAAACTTTCCTATACAAGGTATGCCAAGCATGCTATAGTATATCTGGCAGAGGCCCCACGCTTTGGCAGTGGAGAATCTGAATATGCCTTGACCTTTCGTTCTGAACATGCGTGCTCGCTGCGTTACACTGAGCTTCTCAATCACGTTCTGAGAGAATGGGCCACGTGTTCAGGAAGGTTTTGCACGATTTGCTCTGGTACCATACACAACTGCAGCGCAGCATCGTGGAAACACAGCAATCCACCTGACCAACTCAACCATACAAGCTGAAGAAGCGCAGATAGAGCAAGCTTTGCCAGAATTTCTGAAGCCAAACAAACGTCACAGGGCTGGTGCATCCAAAATGTCATTGAGCAGACTTTGGCCCCTTCTGATAGAAAAGGGAGTGGATCAGGAGCGGTTATGGAAAGATATCCGCGTAGTTGTGCTGGCGGCTCTGTACAGCGCCAAGGAATCCATCCCCCGTCAGGTGCGTTGTGTTCCACAGGTTCAAGGTAGAATTCATGCACAGGCAGCAGTTTCAAGACAGCGGTGGAATCGGCACACATGCAGATCAATGCGTTCGAGCTTTACGGATTTGATGTCATGTTCGACCAACATATGAAAGTGTGGTTACTGGAAGTAAATGCAAGCCCAAGTTTGGGATTTGGGACAGAGTTGGACCAGCAAATCAAGAGCCAACTGATCAAAGATGTGATCACCTTGGTCAATCCATTACCATTTGATCGACTCGCGCTTGCTCACGTCCTCAAGCGTAGGAAGCAGCAACGCACAGGTCCTGCAAGAAAGTCCAGACGCCAGGGTGGGGGCCTCTTAGCTGGAACAGAAGCTGAGGAGCGAGAAGTTTTGAATGCAGATTTGCATGCAATATTGAAAGGTGCACGCGTGCGAGCTGTTGGGGACATGCCCCTTGAAGTTGGAAACTTTGAACGGGTGGCACCTTGTTCTTTGTTGGAGCAATTCCAACGAATGCAGCGCACCTAATGATGCTACTGCTCAAGCACAGTGATAGGTCCATTTTTCTATTCAAACAATAAAAGTGGCATGATTTTTGGCAGGCCAGTTGTTTCACTGGCAGAGATACAAAGCATTCATTAAACATTTTGGTACAGCGAGAGGGAGTGGACATATTTCACCCAGGTCGAGTTGAAAAGCCCATTACCAAGATTTGTCAACATGACAGGGGTTCTACCTCATGCGGTCTACTTGCTCTGATTGCCACTTTCTCTGGGTACCTCGCTCCTTGCGAGCTTGAGCCAGCGCCGGTTTCAACGCGACGTTTTTCTTCACCCATGTCGCGAAACGTACTGCATATATCAAAGCATGTGGTATTCCTGATATGTGATGATACAATCCGCCGTGGCACGCTCGCACAATTGACTGAGGAACCGCACCTTCAGGAGTCCGGATTTGAGCTGTGAGCGTCCGCACATTCCTGATAGGCAAGAAGTCAACGAGCCCCTGTCCCCAAACGAGTGTGTATTCATCAATTAGGCCATGTGTCCATGCCTCTTTTAGGGTAGGCAACGGAGCTGGTCCCCGGGCCACACCACACCTGTCTCTGTAATACCAGATGTTTTTCTTGGTCGCATTTCGCACGTAGTTTATCAGGAACGCTTCATTGTCATCTGGTGATATATTTCGACCTTTGAAATGTTCTGCAGATGTAGCCTGCTTTGGCTTTCGCTCACGCGGAGCCGGTACGGCGGGCGGGTCTGTGCTGTCTGCCATGTTGATCTCACATTGGACAGCACTACATTGGAACGAGTTAGGTCAAGTAGATTCCTGGCAGTGTGTTGCACACCAGCTCATACACAGACGTTCAAATTTACGTCTGGAGCTACAGGCGCCGTCGCACCTCGCCATTTCGGAACTCAAGAACGTCGCCGTTTACCCAAAGTGGGATTCGAGAAGATACTGAAAGCAATCTCGGGGCACAAATGAAGCATTTAACACCACAATGGTTTACACACTCATGGCGATCTATCAGTTTCGGCCTGGACTCAAGCCACATTGATGCCACACACGCCCAACTGAAAGCACAGCCATCAAAGGATTCACAATTCAGCGTTTTTCCAGCAAATGCATCGTATCAAAATAAGAACGTAAAAGCGATACTTTCCCTCGCTTTTTATCGCCTATTTCAAGGCAGGACAGGAGGCAGAGCTATCTCCAGTGTTCCACGACACTTGGGAGCGCCACACAAGCAAGGCGTCAGCTCACGCCCCTCTTGCGCACGGAATCTATAGTCGTACGTTATCTCCTGGCCTGCCTGGATGTCAGCTTTTGCGAAAAACATGAGCTTGGGCTGTCCATCAACATCGACTATTTTGGAGTATAAGCATGGGTCACAGCATGCATTTGTAAAGCGTGCAATTGAGCCTGATTCCGTTGCATCAACGACCACCGCCTCCGACAGCGCGAAGAGGTAAACATCCACGCCCTTGTGCTGATACTCCTTTTCTTTGATGTCCTGAAGTGCTGGTCGTATGGACTCACCACAATACTCAATGACCATGCTATCCTGCAACAAACACCAGCTCAGCCATAGTTTGGGTCTGACAGACAAGGACCCCGGTCTGTAAAGTTTGCAATCGAGTACCCTGTGAAAAGTCCGGTTGTGATTTGGCTTGCGAATTGGCGTGCAAGCTGTGTGGCCTGTTTACCTGCCCCTCTGCTCATTACCAGTAGGAAAGATACATCACACACATTAGGACACGCACAACAAAGGCCACAGTTGCAAATGCTGCATGCTCACATGGGGGCCGCACTGAAGGCAAGGCAAAGGAAACTGTCGCATGCGCTTCTCACCAGCAAACGGGAGCTGGGGCAGCACCTGAGGGATGTTGCACAGCGCAGTCAAGCCCCAGCCGTGGATGCCTGACTTGTTGATTGTCAGCCGGTCCCGCTCTGTCCATCGGCACATGAGCACCTTGTCCTTTGCGCTCGGAATGCCCAACCTCCGTGGCCCAGCCTCTTCTGCAGCCACCTGGACCCCAAGCAGCGCCAGCATGCCCTTCCGAACAACCTGTGGAAGCAGTGCATGGGGACCCGGCGGCTGAAGCACGCGCACAAGCGCTCGGTCCACCTGTGGCAGCCCGGCGACTGCATCCTCATCTGCCCCGCTGTCCTCCTCTGCAGCTGCCTGCAACACCTCTGCCTGAAGAGCCCAGTACACCTCCCACTCCTGCGGATGCCAGCATCGACTCGCTGGGACTGACAGCGGCGCCTCGCCGGGTGTTGCACAGCCACGCGGTAGGTACGGCGTCGAGTTGACGTATGCATGCTTGCCCAGCCGCAACGCCGGCCGCCCTGGCGGTGCAGTTCCACTGTCATCCACCATTGGCTCTGGCAGTGCCGAGATCGGCAGCGCCACCTCCTCTACCCCCTCGCCTGTGCCGCCCCACTTTCGACGGGCCTGCTTACAGATGATGCACAGGCAGTCTGGCCGGTGCCGCTTGCGGGTGGCTGTGCCGCCGCCACCACCGCCACCACCGCCGCGAGCCGCCTGCGGCTGAAACGCCACTGCGCGCGTCGTGGTGGCAGTAGGGTTGCTCGCGCGCCGGTTTGGGAAGCGGCGCCGAGGAACAGACACAGACGAGAGCAGTGCGCCCTTGTTCACTTCAAGCCCCACTTGCACCAGCCACTCCCCGATCGTCGGACCAGTTTGTCCGTCCTCCAAGCGCACACGTATGCTGCCCTGTACTATTGCACCGGTCCAGGCCCCATTACAGTGAACGCCATACACAGATGACGGGCCTGCTCCTGCTCAACCCTACAAGAGAGAGAGAACCAGGCGCTCTCACACACGGGCCGCACCTTCCATTTCTTCGCCGCTCCTTTGCCGGACAGCCGCTCAAACTCTGTTGGCGACACACGGTTACCGTTCTCCATGATGATCGCCGTCTCCCGCACGAGCAGCTGCGCGGGTCGGCCGTTGCACACCACGTCCACCGCATCCGGCGCGGTGCGCGCGCGCTCCACCGCCTCCGCCTGAGCCCTGGCCAGCGCCTCCGCCGCTGCCTCCGCGGCGTCTGCCGCCGTCCGTTCCCGCTCCTGGGCTGCCTCGAATCCCGCGTCGGCTTTCAGCCACTGCACCGGGCATATCGAGAAATCGACCCACTGCATGTCCCCGTCATCAAAGTGCACTTTGTGCCTGTTCAGCTGCTGCTCGAACGCCTCCACTAGACCCTTGCACCATGTGTCTCCCTCTTCCCAGAACACCTCCACCCGCCACCCTATCGCGGCCTCGCCGCAGGGCGTCGCCTCCCCAGTCGGTGCTGCCGTCACGGTGCTGCCTGCCGCAGCACCCCAAGCCGGGTCCCCTGGATCTGCCTTGACAGTCGCAAGCTGTGCGTCACTCCCTGTACCCGCCGCACCACAACCATCCCGCACAGCAGCCACATCGGCCGGCGCACTCTGCACCCCCGGCTGCGGCCCAGCAGGCGCAGCTGCAGGCTGCACGCCGCCATTGTACGTCCGCGCTATCGGAGGCCGCCCCAGCGGCAGCGGCGGTTGCGGCGGCGGCGGCCAGCTTGAGCTATCCGCGCCGTTCAGCCACTGCAACCGCCGCTGCCGCTCCTCCGCCACGAGATCCAGCTCCTCTTCCTCGTCATCCACGTGATACAGTAGCACGTGTGTGCCCGTCTGCGGCCGCCACGCAACCACGTCCGCACTGTACCAAAGCCCGTCGTCCGGCCAAAACACACGCACGCACCGTCCCACCCACGAAGCCGGATCCCCCTTGCGCCGCGGCTTCGCCAGCGTGTTGCGCATATCCATCAGGACGTGCACCATCCGGAACTCGTAGCTGAACCTGCCCGGCTCTGACCCCAGCGGCACCACCGCCCGTGAGCGTGCCTTCCACACACCCCACCTCCCCGGTACAATCTCCGGCCCCTCCTCCTCCGCCTCCACCGCGTCTGCACCCTTGCCAGGTTCCACCTCAGCCGCCGGTGCTGCGTCTACAGTGCCCGTGCGTGTATCATCATTACCTGGCTCAGCCTCGCTCACCACCCCGTAGACTGCCCCTGTCTGCTCCTGAGCACCCGCATCGGGGTGCGTCGGCACCCCAGATGCAAGCATGGCGGGCTCCGCAGCGTTCCGCATCTCTACGTCGCCTCCCTGCGCCGCTGCCTTCCCCTCTGCTACCAATGCAACCCCATGCACCTCAGCACCACCCTCTCCGACCGCGTCTGCAGGCCCCCCATCAGCCGAGCTCTCCTGCCGCAATGCGACGTTGTCGCCATTCTTGCCACTGAACGGGACAGCATCCACTGCTGTGCCCGGGTCAGCCTTCTCTGCGTCTTCCGCTGCTGCAGCGGCTGCCACTCGCTGCCTGTTGGGCGGAGCCTCGTCTCCAGCCATGCCGTTGGATTCAGGCACGTCCATCTTCTCAGGTGCGCCAACATCACCATCCTCAGGCGTATCGTCATCGTCCTCCTCGTCCTGGGACCGTTGCCACTCCAGCCAAGCCATGTGGCCCTCATAGTTGTCCTTCAGGCGCTGCAGGGTCGCCCGATCCAGCTTGTGCCGGCTCAGCCAGTCCTATACACATATGACGTCCATCGTCCACATGCAACGCTTGCTGCACCCAGCATGTGCATCACCCACGCCTGCTTGCCTTGGCTATGCATAGTCCTGCAATGATTGGCACAGCATGCCATGATGCACACGCCACTTGGAGGTCAGTACCCGAAACTCGATGCCGCAAGTATCCAGTTAATCACGTGCTTAAACGCCCCATAAACATGGGGGGCCATCTACAAGCAGGTGAGGGGCACATGCCAAAGACACACCTGCATGCAGACAGTAGGTTCCTCGGCAGCAGCATCGTAGTGGAACAGGGTCGCCTTCCACTTCTTTGCATCGCCCTTGCCGCACACCTGCTCAAACCGGCTTGGGGGCATCATGTCGCTCTCATACTGCACTTTCTGCTGCCGCACGTGCAGCGCCGCGGTGCGGCCATTGCAGAAGATCGGCACCTCCTCTGGCACGCCCACTGGTAGCTGCGCCAGTTCAATTTTAATCGGCGGCCCTTTCGGCTTGGCAACCTTTGCTGCGGGCGTCGCTGAGGACCCTGCCACGCGGGAGCGCTTGCGGCCTACGCGCACTGGTGGCGCATCTGGAACTGGCTCTGCACATGCATCACTCCCTGACTCTTAATGCCACCACGGCAAGGGCGCGCAGCGCATGCACAACACACACGAAACACTCAGAGGAGGGGTGGCCAGGGGGCCCCGCAGCAGGCGATGCGCACCAGGCCGAACTGCAGCAAGTGCTGCCGCAGCGTCTACGTTTGTCGGGATCCACCACGCCTCCTCTGAGATCTCGCCGACGCCGGTGCCGTCGCGCACCCGCTTGACCGACAGCCAGGGCTGAGCGCGTGAGCAGCCT
The DNA here is from genome assembly GCA_032360965.1 of Ulva armoricana. Classification (NCBI taxonomy): domain Eukaryota; kingdom Viridiplantae; phylum Chlorophyta; class Ulvophyceae; order Ulvales; family Ulvaceae; genus Ulva; species Ulva armoricana. Next base: position 570,048 of record JAUMHO010000010.1, read on the forward strand.
GCCGTGGGCCGGGGCATCGGCACAGGCGGCGGCATGGCGTAGGGAAAGCTGTTAACAAGCGCCGGCGTGGGGGCGCGCTTCAGGCCGTTCTCCTCTGCTGAACTGCACTCACCACAGCAGCTCTATCTCTCATTCTTCAGAAATTTATTGCATGGGAAAGCTCATTCAAGCCTTCTGGCCCTGCTACTCCCATGGCATCAGCTATGCGTGGACGGCCATGCATGCACAGCCCAGCAATCATGGAGAGTCATGTTCCGCCCCAAAAACCCCGATGGCCTCAGATCGATAGCTTGCGGGTCTTAGCTGTCTGTTAGCAGCAGCTCTGCTTGCGTGCTCACAACGCTGTGGCACAGCGGCACACAAATTCCCGAGTGCACTGAAGCTGGCCCTAGCATGCGGCATCGTGATAGCAGCAGCGCAGGCAGAGCAAGTTCTGCCCCAAGCTGCCAGGAGTCCATGCCCTGCAGCATGCATACACCTCTGGAGGACCCAGCTGTCACCAGGGTGCGAGTTTGGTGGACGCACAGGTAGTGCACGCCTGAGGCGCTCGCATTGGCTGTGCAGTGCTTGTGGCAGAGCAGGATCGTGACGAGTGGCAGGTGTGGCCCCAGGGCATTCTCGAGCATGTCCATCTTGAGGCCCTTGAGGCGGCCACACAGCGGGTGGAACGCCGTGCAGCACTTGTTGCACTGGATCTTGGCGCCGCAGCGCTGCTTGCAAACTGAGCACATGAGGCCCCACCGGTCGCGAGAGATGCTGTCGACGCCTTGGATTGGCTGCATCGTGTCCGTGTTGACGACGCCAAGCTCCGGGATCCACTGCACGCCACACACCTGCCCTCAGCGCCGCCGCCACGCAGCCGCTCCTCAGCGCCAATGCGCGTGGGCGGATCAGAAACCCACGCTGTTGATCAGGTGTACCAGCAAAAAGGGCGCGCTGAGGTATAAAGTGATCGCAGGACGGATGTAGAGGGAGCTGGCGTGGACAGCAGAGGTCAGGGCTGCACCTGCATGCACGCGACGTGGCACCAGACGTCCGGAAGAGTGGTCTGTTTGAGGGCCCCGCCCTCAATTGGGCACACCGCGCAGTGCGGCCTCGGCCGGCCCTCCAGCACCGCCTCGCACGCGCTGCACACCCACTTGTCCTCCATCTGCGGCAGCTCTCGCACGCCGTAGCAAGACTGGTGCACAGCGATACCGCAGCCGTGGCAGTGGATGAGCTGGTCTGTGTCGTAGTCCACCTCCGAGCTGCACACAGCGCAGCGGTCGCCCGACCACTTCACGGCGACCGCGTCAAAGTTGCCCTGCTGCATGCGCTCCCACGGCGGCGGACCCTCCTCCTTCGGGGGTTTTGGCGCGGCTGCCGGAGCTGGCTCTTTCGGCTGCGTAGGCGCCGCCGGTGGCCGCAGGACGGTGCTGTTGAGGCCGAGCAGCTTCGGCTTGCTCTGCCGGGAGCCCTTGGCCACCCAGCCGCGCAGATCGAGCCACTTCCCAACAGACATCGGCTGTGCGCCTGCGATACACCCCACCCTATGACTGCAATGCACATCTGCCCCAATGCAAGCGGAGGGTGTACATGCACACGGGCAGCGATAGACACGCGAATGGTGGGAACAAACCATGCGGGCATTCGGTCACTTGCCCAGGCACTATTCGCAGTGAAGATTTCCACTTTTTGGCTGAGCCGGATCCAGCAAACGCCTCGAACTGTGTGGCCGTCATGGTTTGGCCCTTGTGCACGACCTTGCAGGTGGCGGGGTTGAGCAGGCCGTAGACGTCGTTGCACATGACCTGCAGCGAGACGTCGTCCGGGGCCACGGGCAGCGGCCCGCCCTCGGCGTCCCCATCGTCGATGTCGATCGTGGCAAACATCTCGTCCATCTGGCGCTTTGCACCTGGTCGGGAGGGCCGTGGTGCCGGCTTGGGGGGGGTAGGGGCCTCAGCGGGTGGTGGCGCAGGCGGTGGGGTAGAGAAGATAGCAGCCTGTGCGCTGGGGACAATCTGCGGTGACGGCATGTGGCCAGCCTCATCGCATAGCTTGAAGTACGCCGGGCCATACTACATGGAAAATGTGATATTTCGAGCCAACAATGCGAGCGGTAGCGTTGCAAAGATGTAGGATGCCTGCTTGAAGGTTGTGGTCGCGTTCGCAATGGTTCAGGGAGCAGGGGAGGTCACCTGCCGCAGCTTGTCATAGGCCGCTGAGACTACCGTTTTAAATGCAGCACCTGCCCGATGCTCCAGTGCACGCTGTTCTGCATCTGGAAGGTTGTTGAAAGCATTTTGTACCTGTTGTTGTTCAAGGGACTGAATGGGGACATTGCTTCTTGTGAGCTGTGCAAGCTTCTCAGCTTGGAACTGCTGGAGAGCTGGCTTCGGACCAGCTGGAATGCTAGCGATCACTTCTATCAGCTGCTGCTCCATGATCAAGCGCGATGCGTTGGCGTCCTCGCGCTTACGTTGCATGGTGTCTGCCTGCACACTTCCAGTCAATTGGCCATGGCCAGGGCAGCGCCAACTCTCGCCTTTTGGCCTGTGCCCTTGCATAACTCGCAGAATTCAGATACAAGCATATGCAAACTACCATCTGGATGTTCATCAAACGTGGATTCACTGGTGAGTTGGGCGCCGGCTGCAAGCAGGGAGTGCATGACCACCACCGTGTGAACGGCTCGGGTGCACGTTTTCGGAGAGGAAAGGACCTTCCAACATGCGATTGAACAACCCCTTGCTTATGGGCGGATGTTTACATGGCGTTGCCTCGTGCGTTTCAAACGGGCGAGGTGATCATCAAATAGAGCATGGCCATATCACAGCTATCTCCAAGGATCGCCATGATCGCCAAACAGGACAAAACGATAAATATATAGAGCTGTTGTTTGCCGATATGGAGACGTGCGCATAATGAATGAGTAGCATCCAGTGCCGCTGCTACAGAGTAGCAATTCACACGAGCTGTCAAATGCTGCCCTGGACTACAATGCAAATGAAGCCTTACCATCAGCACAAGGTTAAGGTTGAGCTCCGAAGGAGATTTGCGTAGTCTTCACAGCAGGCCACACACACCCACGATTGCAAATTGCAAGACAATGGTTACACTGGCAGTACGGCATGCAAACAGCACAAACACCAAAATGACCACAAAAACAAAATGCCCATATTTACACTAGGTCGCATGTTTATCTGCTGTATGATTATCGTATTCCATAGTGCTGGTAACTCAGGTGAGGATGGGGATGGCCGCACCAACAAGGACGACACACCTGCAGCAAAGAAATGTCCATTCCAGCTAATAAAATGCTTTCATCATCACTTGCGACACAACATCGCACACGCTAGCGCGACGTCGTCGACAACAACGCCAGACGACGCGTGCTCGCGTGCACCCGCGGACGAATAGTCGAAGGCGAAATACAATCAGCAGATGGCTGTAGAAGATCTTTGATGTGTTTGGAGAGTTCGCGACTGCCGGACGTGCATTCACTCCTACAGCGTCCGCGACTACAGGCGCGGGGTCGAGAAGCACTCAGATTCCTCGGGAACCAGTACATAAGAAATCGCAGTATACTTTGCAGATCTTACGAAAGGCTGCTGTCGCTATGATGCGGTCAACGCCAGTTCAAGACGAGCGCACTTACCTCGCAAATATCGCGGTTACTTCGGCGGTGCGCTGCACTCGGACAATCTAACTCTTGTGCCGACGCCGAGCCGAGGGACCCGGACAGCGCAAAGCAGAGCATATCATGAAGGACTTGAATGCAACTGATGAAGTACGGAAATTTGATGTCCGGGTGCACCGTGAAGTCTACGACCTGAGTACTGCTCAAATTTGAACCGCACGAGACAATACTCAAAGATAAGCCGCGGCCCTGCAGCCTGGACCATTGTATCACTTGTACTTCAAGTACTCAAGCGAAGCCGTGATTGACTGGTATCCGGGTCTTGAAAATCAAGCGTGCACACCTGGCAAACACTGCCTACATGCACGCAAGCAGCAGCAAACCGATCGGGCAAGAGACCAACCTAAACAAGGCGCAAGTTTAAAGAACTTTAGATGATTGCCTCATAGCACAGGTCATCGTTTACATGTGCGCTATTCATGATGTGGAACGCCACTAACAGTGTACACCGATGGTCTTGGTTTCTGCCTGTTCTTGAACACGCCCTTCTCCCTCTGCGATTTCTCGAACTGCTTCAAGTGCGCATTGAACCCCAGCTCCACCATCCCGCCCCTATCTGCTGCATCTGTTGCAGCAAGTTCCCGCACCAAACGTCCTCCTCGTTTCTTGCCACCTTGCTTCTGCACAGCACCTTGCTGCACTGCCTGAGCTCCAGCCTTGGAGCCACCCTGACCGCACCTGCCTCTACGGGGTTTTGGGGTATGTTTCAGATCACTCATTGCATGCATAGCCTCTGCATGGACTGTGCGGCGGTCTTGCTGCAGCACACAAGGGCTTATTAACATTACCCATGCACCAGTGCATAATTGGAACCTGATGGCCACCAAGAGCACAATTTGCAGACTGGACGCACTGAATTGACCTTCCATGGGGTCTTACCTTGTTACTGACATTAGCAGATGGACCCCACGCTGTCATCTGGCCCTTCCACCCCAACTGCAGAAAGGTGTGTCTTCCTTGCTCGCTACCCCCACCCGGGCATGACTTGGCAAAGCGATGCTGTGTACTACTTTGAATGGGCAGTCCTTCGGACGGAGCTACTGAGAAAGGGGAACATCTTGGCAGGCATGGTGGCGGGGCCGAAGGTCTGCTTTGAATGTACCATTCCATGATGTCAAATATTCCGCCCACATGGTCAGCCACAAATATCTCAGTATCGCTAGCCATATTTTCTGCAGAATACCTTTCTATGTTCTGGCCATCGACTAAATCTCGACCCATCGCCTGATGAGTTGGTGGAGCTTCCCTATCCCGTTCCCATGTACATGTGGGTGCATCTGGACTAACCGGATTCGGAAAATTTGCAGGTAAATTTTCCTGCACTTGGTAGTGACTGCAGCCCTGTTTGCCACTGTCTCCGTGGAGTGGTACCTGGGCAGGGTGCCCATCTGTCCAAGGCCAGGAACAGCCGCGTACAGACTCGTTGAGTTGCGTTGCTGGCGTGGCGTTTCCTACTCCCTCAGATAATTGTGTGGCGCAACTTTCTGGCTGTGCACATGTGTCTGTGCTGGTGAGGGATGAAGGGGCAGCTGCAGTTGGCTCAGCAACGGCGCACGCGTGGCACACGTGCGACGGCCGAATAGACAGCTCGCGCAGGTCTTGGAAACATGGCTGCACAGCTGCGGCAGCGGACAAGCTGCTCTGCAACTTCGTGATTTCCGCATCGAGCACTGACAGCGCCAGGGACGGGAAGTTCAGGGGAGCATCAGGGACCTGCACTCCGCCACAGACACGATCCCGCATAATTAGCCTAGCTTGTGTGAAGAAGGTTCTTGAAATATGTAAAACTCATCACGGCCACCGTTCAGGTTTCGCGAGTGCAGAGTGATCGCTGCACAGCTCTATGCCCCGCTATAAAGTTGATTGTGCGACACAATCTAGGGAATTGCATGCACAACCAAGACATCTATGTTTAGCACACAGCGACACAGCAATGATCCTCCATTTTTGTACGACTCTGCTGCAGTTCAACGTACCCGCAGAAACAAGGAGCGGCGTCAAATGGGCGTATTTATTATCATACTGGATGATGGTAAGACCTAGCTTTTCCAACTGTGCTGTGCAAATTAACGTTGTCAGCGCAGCGGGGCATTTTGTTCAGCGGTGAGGTGGCATGAGGTTATCTCAGCATCTCGACCTCAGAACATCACACCTGCACATGAACAGTCTCAGATCCCGACATTGTGCCACATGATTACATTCCAAGACTCTTCCTCGATACACAGTCGGTAAGTATCAAATTGGAAGTTGAAGAGCTGCGTTATCTGGTACCCTTCAGAGTCCTGGTGCATGGTTGATCTAGCACACAGGCGATGCAGCAGCTGTGCATGAAGAGAACCTCAGTTCATTCAACTGCATGATGGTCTCCAGGCGGTATGCACACCTCCCACTCAAACATATCTACTCCTCAGCAGGGTTGCGTCTTTAACTTGCCACATGTACGATCAGTGTGACTCCATACTGCAGTGCACGTGCATACAAGAACACCCCAAGCGTTTGGCATGTAGGCTTTATAAAGAGGACAAGCGTGTGGCTGACAATAAATAACTCCACAGACGGTGGTGGTCAGTTGGACATGGTATTGTCCCAGTCAATGTTCACAAACGCATGCCCTATATTTCCTGTTGAGCCACACATTTTCCGATCTTGCCAATGACAGGATACGTAACGTTTTATCACGACTCAAAATGAACCAAATTACTTTATACATGAAATTGATATGGAGGATGATGAGTATGTAACATGGTGTGGATGGAGCAAAGGCAACCGGTTGCATGCTAGAACTTTTGGAGCACAGCTGGTGCACAAGATTTTATGATTGGCCACAATGCATACAAAGGAGAGATGTGGCATACACCACTCTCCATGTTGGTCCTGAACAGTATTATACATAATCACCAACCTGCACCTTCAAAATGGATGAAACAGATGCCTACGTTACATCCAACCACCGCCGTCATGCGAGTCTGAATTACTACATGCACACAGAAGTATGCCACGTGGGCAATGCTGTCCGAATGCTGTCCGAATCTATAGCCCGTCCATAGAGAAGCCAGGCATCTGCAGATTAGACGCAAATGCCTCGACATCTGCACGCAGCGCCTTGATCTCTGGAGAAGATTCCAGCCCCTTCTTGAAGTCAGCCAACTTTTTGCCGGACTTCTCCTGAATGCTCTTGCAGAGTAGAACAGCCCTGTCAAGGAATGCAGCAATCTTCTCAGCGCCCTCCTCCTTGACACCGCGAGATGTCATAGCTGGCAGCCCCACACGCACACCACCAGGGGTCATAGCGGACACATCACCCGCTACAGAGTTCATGTTGAGTGTGATGTGAGCGGCATCGCACGCAGCCTGCATCTTAGAGCCTGTGACACCATCGCCACGGAGATCCCAAAGCAGCAGGTGATTGTCAGAGCCACCTGTAGCCATCTTGTAGCCTTTGCCTGTAAGGAATTTACCGACAGCTTGAGTGTTCTTCACCACCTGTACAAGCATACTACCAAGCATCAGCATGGCCTTGCCTGTGAATTGCCTTTCATCAGCACCAGGTGATTTGAACAGTCATATACAGCATGAACCATCGAATGAATGTAATATACATGCGCGGATCACATTCGGTAATTCTTGAATGAGCATATTATGCACACACCTGCTTCTGGTACACCACGTACTCAGGGGTCAGGCAATACTTGAGCGCTACGCACAGAGCAGCGATCTGGTGGTTGTGGGGGCCACCCTGGAGGCTGGGGAAAACTGCAAAGTCGATTGCATCCTCAAACGCATACTTTGCTTCCTCACCCTCACCCCGCTTGCGGCGCTCGGCTGGCTTGGGCCCCTTACGGTAGAAGATCATTCCAGCGCGCGGGCCACGGAGGGACTTGTGCGTGGTGGTGGTGACCACATCGCACAGGTCAAACGGTGACTTCAGGATTTCAGCAGATACGAGCCCCGACACATGAGCCATGTCACACAGGAGGAATGCGCCAACACTGTCTGCAATCTTGCGCATGCGCTCATAGTCCCAGTCACGCGGGTAGGCTGAGGCGCCACAGATGAGCATCTTCGGGCGGAAGACTAAAGCGGTCTTTTCCAGGGCATCATAGTCAACGATGCCAGTCTCAGGGTTGACCTTGTATGGCAGAGACTCAAAGAAGATTGATGTTGCCGAGATCTTCTTGCCGAATGCGTTGTAGTAGCCGTGAGTGAGGTGGCCACCTGAGGGTAGGTCAAGGCCCATGACACGCTGCACACGTGCCAGGTGTCGGCAATTGGCAATGGGCTAAGTTAATGCAGTCACCCCTACCACTCTGATGCTAATCATTAGGGTATGTTCAGCAAGGGTGGTGATGAATGCGCACGTCATGGGGCTGCAGGAGAGCGGTGTAGACAGCGAAGTTCGCTGGGGAGCCAGAATATGGCTGCACATTGACACCCCAAGCCTCCTTATCAAGGTGGAAGGCCTCAAGCGCACGGTCCTTGCACAAGTACTCCACCTTGTCCACAACCTCGTTACCGCCGTAGTACCGCGCCCCAGGCTGGCCCTCGGAATACTTGTTGGTGAAGCAAGATCCAAGGGCTTCCATCACAGGCTTGGACGTGAAGTTTTCGGAAGCAATCAGCTCGATGCCAGTGCTGCATGTGACAAGCGCATGTGTTATTTGGACCCAACCCCTCCCTGCATGTCCAAAAGGTATAGGACGTTTGACCACTACGGTCACGGCAGAGGGCTGCGTCGATACCCGACCTCATGGTCGCGAGAATATAACCCACACGCCAGCACGTACGCGTGCGACACTATAGTTGGGGGCGTGGACGGAAGCGCCAGAACACGGTTGATGCAGACAAATGTGCAAACAAGATCTGACCACAGTGCCAAGCTACCGAGTGGTGTCGCCTCTTCTTCCCGATTGCATGTCGACAGACAGGCTTCAGCCACGTGCTAATGTTCACAAGAACGCGCGGCGCGAAGGATACGAACGCACCATTGGCGCTTCTTCTCGTCCTGTACAAGCTCATAGACCTCGGGATCGGCCTGAGCCAATGTCTTCAACGCTTCAGGGAATACACCGTCCATTTTAATGCTCTCAAAATAATCAAGTCCTGCACCAACTGTGAAATCAATTTCAGAAAGACCGGTCATGCTTCAAATGCTCGCCTCGTAGGATCCCCGAAGGGAAGCCATGCGGGATGATCACAGTTACAGTACAACGCTCCACACTATGTAATCGTAGGACAAGAAGGTGAAAGGAGGAATGCAGAGTCGGGGCCAGATCGCACCTGAGGGATGTTTGCCGGGCTACTGTCCGCCGGGTGATGTTGTAACTGCAGAAAAGCAAGTAAGTGGACAGACCGCGTTGCCGATTATATTCAAACTGTGCACGTTTCTAGCTCAGTGAATATTCGCAAGGTGCCGATAATTCAATACAGTGCTTGTGACCGGTGGCACAGGTGCGACGGCCCAGGAACATTTACCATGTATTCGAATTTGGCATGGATGCAGCAAATCGTGCGCAACTTGAGCCGGACACTGCATGCCGAATAATTAAAATCCTAACGCTTCGCGCAGCTTTGTGAAATCCGCTTGGCTCCCGTTTTGACGCGCAGAATAGGTTGTGCTGGGCTCGACCTCAGTTGCCGCTCTAGCACCCGACGCAGCTCGGGACGCTGTTGCACCAAGTGTACATGCCATAAAGCTTCTTGGGATTGCTTTTATGTTGATTGCATGTGAGTATTTCTTGTCTTTGCCCATCAATGAGGGCCCAGAGAAGCGAACCACCGTATCCCTGCATGCAGCCAAACGTTATGATTCACCTCAAATCCGACACTTACATGACATCTCATAAGGCGATGGTACACCCACCACGACTGAGACTCTGGTCGCGTTTGAGGCATCATGGTGGCGTCTAGGTGTTGTGAGTGAAACAGTGGCGCCCATGAATGTGCTTCTGGGCTGTCATCAACATCAGCAATGTCGGGGAGCACTACGTGTTCTCTCTGCACAAGCTATCACTTGAGAGTTTCAGCCATGTTAGACTGTGCCGCCACCCTACATCACAATGCAACGCACCATCTTCATTTCTGCCGACGCCTCTCTGCGGTGCACAGCCTTGGCAACTGGCTTGACAGGGGAATCAAGGGTTCGCTCCAGTGCAGCCAGCTTTCGCTTGTATTGCGAGAGTAACTCCTCTCGTGTCTGGGGTATTTGAGCTATATTCTCCAGTTGCGGAATCAAAGCTCGACGTCGTTCTCTTGCTTGGTCCACATCCCAATCCTCCTCATGTTCCTGCAGGCATTTCATCTATCAGCTTGCAACACCTGTTGCACCGCAGCTTGAAATACAATCATGCCGCGTTCATGGTGAAACATGCTGCGCTGCATACATCAGCATTCTATACATGCAAGTTCATCACACCCCGACTCGATTGCGTCCTTTCTTGAACCCACGCTTGATACCGCTCACAAGTTCCTTTAATGCCTTTTCATCCTCGGCTTCCAGCCACTGCGCATGTGCCTTGGCAACCTCCTCCTCACCGAGCCCTTTTTCACGCAGTTCCCTCACCATGTCAGCTATCTGCACAGTGACCGCATAGATTCAGTGATAGCATGGACGATGCACCAGAACATACGGAGGATGCAACGGACGATGCATGCTCCATATGAATGGTCCTTTACCTCGTCCATTGTCAGCTGTCCATTCTCATCATCAGCATCAGATTCATCTGAACTGACAGCTTCGTCTTCACTCTGCTCGGCCTCTCCATCACAAAATTGATTTCCTCTTCTTCTCTTTGCTGTAGAGGCACAGTCACCTTACCCGTGCCGTGCGACAGAACAGGAACACACGAATTCATCACAACAACATGACATAGGATTGTGGGTAACTGGATGTGTTCTGGGCAAGCAGCACTCGGCAAGATACACACCAGTAAGGAGCTGCTGGGCATGCCGTTCCTGAGCGATGGCTGCTTCCAGCATTGCCTCTTCATCGTCCTCATCAACAGCACCACCTTGCAAGGACTCGACATCAGAGTCCTCTAGGTCATGCAGGTCTTCTTCTCTTTCGACATCTGATTCCTCCGCATTATCGCTGTGAGCTCCAGCATCTTCTTGTGGTAACTTGTCTCCAGGAGGACACCCAGTCATAAATGGCTCTGGAGATTCGCATAGGGCACCCGGTTCACTGTTGCTGTCCAACTGTCTGCAGGTTGTGTGAACACTTCACAGAGTTGAAGTATCAAAAAGATCACCCTGTGTATCGCTTGGCTGGACTTCGGATTAGCCAATACTGATGATGGGCATGGCAATGAGGTTGGCAATTTCAGTCGCACCGTGACTCGTGCTTCAGTGAATCATTTGTTCCATCTTGTGCATTGCGCTGCTCTGTAAGCTGGGACCTCTCGGATGTGTCCACAAATGGCCTGTTGTCGCACTCAACATCTTCCCGCACTGTGGTGCTACCACTTATCTTAGGAATGGAAGTGTCCTGGTATCGTGCGGCAGTTTTTGGCTGCACCAAAGCAACAGTCTCCATCTCGGCCGACCTGTCAGCCACACCAATCGATCCCACACCGCAGTCAATGCCACCGCCATCGCTCAATCCATTGCCGACAGTTTTTGAGGCATCACTTCTGACATAAACATGTGCAGGCTGCTGGTCCAGCATAGCCCCTGCTTGGGTACTGGCCATGACTGGCGTTCTGCTTGGGGGTGGGACATCATCTTCCGTTGAAGCATTTGCATCATCTTGAATGTAGCAGTCCTGTTTCTCACAGGAATCCACATGGTCAAGACCAGCACCAACTGCCCCAGGTGTGTTTTGGCTTTGTACAATGGGTTCCTTTACGGGCGAATCTGCAACAGAATCAGGTTAAAAAAACACGGTGCATCAATCTTACTTGTAGCACTCTGATCATGAATCAAACAGGTCCAAACCTGTAGGAGCCTGATCATCATCTTCTTCGACGATCACTGCATCACTGTCTGACAGAGTTGCTACTGGGCACATGGCTTGGTCAATTGTTGCATCAATGTCCAGTGGCTTCCTCTGCCATGCACTCTTCCTTCGCTCAAGCTTCTTCACCAGTGTGTCGAATGATAAAATGCAAGGGCTGAAACCCTTGCCTAGACACCCACCTTTGGGATCAGCATCTGCGTTTGGCCTGCAAGCTGCTTCAATAAGTACGTCGTACAGTGAAAGGACAACAGCGCTCATCAATGCCTCCAGTCTGACGTTTGGATTGCTACAAGTGCAGCCAAGGATACAGAACAAGTCTGTGAAGGCTCGACGTGAAAAAACGAACAAGCAGTGCAAAAGTGCATTCGTTGCGATCAAGCAGCCTGCAAGGTTCCAAACGCTGAATCACCTTGACTTTCCAATGTCATTCTCGCTTTCAGATGTTGCATTTTCACAACCGTTATCCTGCGAGGATGAGGCTCCAGCGCTAGCAGCAGGTGCACCAGCTGACACTTGTTGCGCTGATGCCAAAGCAGCACCTCCAACAGTTTCCTCATCATTATCGTCGTCGTCATCGTGCAAGATACGCCGCATGGTCTACCACATTCGATTCCTGTCTGCTCACGGAAGTGTCGCTAGCGTTACCAATCTAAACTCCGATGGCGCGCGAGGTTTGGCTGACTCGATTGTCGAACCAAGAACAGCAACTAGGTCATGTTGATCGGAAACTGCTGCTTTTCCTGCATTATACCTCGCGTACACACTGAGCCTAAGCCGTGAGATCACGTTCGAAAAAATCCCGTTATCACGAGCTGCTGCAGAGGCACGCTACCATGAACCCATGCAGTCAGATCAAAGCGCGGCCTTGTATTGATGATGAAGATGACTATTTCCAGGCCCCCGCCGATATTTCGGTCACTTTTGCTTGGCAAGTTTTGACTAAAGTAAGCCGAGAAGTGAACTAACAGGCACGCTTTGAATGGGCAACCTCTGAACGGGCTTGCTCTGAACGACTGCATTTACCCGAGAACTGAATTACCGGGAATTACATTAACGAAGGAGGACTGTCGCTATTCCTGACCGCATTTGACGATTACGAGCAGGTCAGGAGTGGTGCCGTGGAAAGGGATGTAAGAACCACCAAGATTGCCGCAGCGTCGTCATGATCCTTCAATTGCACATGGGATACGTCACCAATGCATGATGTCACAAGCGCGATGTCACTCATATAGCAACATAGCAGGCAGGTATGATGGAGTGTTGCAATCACATTCACAGGTGCTTCGGAGTAGTTTTTCTTGGTTCAACACATGTCTATTTGCATGTACAGACAGGACATCAAGAACGAGTGCATTCCAAATATGTGTCTATAGGCCAGCTGCTATTGATTTGCCGTTGCTTAAGCCCAATCGAATGTTAATGTGTTCCTACTTTTGGACCCGGACTTGCAGGATTCCCAGCCCATTGCAACACTGCGTCACCGTGCAACAGTTCACTGCCATAGCCAGCTATGTTGTTGTGCATCGCATTCACAGATCCTCTAGTCAAATTCGACATCCAGTACTTGTACAGGGCTTTGGTGAGTGACACAGTGGATTGCACAGGGCTTGTTACAAGTGGCAGTTTGGATCACATGGTAACTTATCTCCGAGCTCATATGAGAAGGCACAAGTCATAATCGATTGCAGTGAACTCTGATGTAGTTACTCAAATAATTTTAACATATGTCTTTTGTCAAAGTTTAGTGCTGGGGCACGTTCACTCTTCGTTGCGACAAGCCAACTCAAGATACGAAGACTGCAGCCATGCTGAGCAATGAGCCAAACGGTTCAATCTATTGCCACATGCGACATACCTACACGAGTGCTCATGGGTTCTTTCAAGCTGACTAGCCCTGCTTTGCTTGCTGTCACGCCATCCACAGCTGCATATGTCTAACTACTTATTCCACTCATCATCGCAGGAATCTGGCCACAGCAGAAGCACAGTTTTCAGAGTGCATGCCACTCACTAGCGGAGGCATGTTGGCAGGGTGCATTTCCGGCACTGGCTTTCTCTCCCATGGATCATTCCACGTCTGGCAAATATGCCATCTCTGTTTCTAGCTACCACTTCCATGTACATGGCACTGCCGGCTTTGGTGTTTGTCACCCGCAGCATCCTATGGCCAGTGGCAATCCTTGAGCAACTGCCACACCCGCGCCTGCCAAGTGCTGCCTCGGCAATACATCATCGTGTTGCACAGTTGCCCACTGCAACCATGCATGATCATATCACAAATCTTGGAATCTGAACCATTGCCCAATGGCCCACACAGACACGTTCATCAACGATTCGTCTATTACCTCTTCCACTGCGCCGTCTTGCCGCTGCATTATGGACGGCACTGGTCCAGCGAGAAGAGTTATCATGCAAGCTGCATTGCCGTGACGCCCGGACATGTCCGGATCACGCCCTCTTTCATCCAAACTACGTACCCGTGACCAGCTGCAGTCATGTGACAACGTTTGTTGACAGGGCGATGGTGACAGGGCGATGGTTGAAGTCATTCACACTCTAGCATTGCTATTTGTTAATGCAGCCAATGCAGTTATGCGACACTCCTTCCCTGTTGGATTCCAGGACCAGGATGCTGCGTCTGCATGTTCCGAAACATTCTTGCTAGACCCTGTTTATGTTTTGCGCCTGGAAGCGCCGAGTCGCGTCAGGTGACTCTGCACTCCCTTTGTGGCTGGCCTGATCATGGGTACGGCAGCCTGCGCAGGACAGGCCTGTGAGATCACCCCGTGCCTGTTGCTACATGCGCCCTGTATTTACCGGACTGGTCCCACGTTCATGCGTGGTCGGCACTGTCCCTTGTGGTTCCGCATGGAAGTAAGCTGTGGTGGACACCATTTTTCCTCGTGCTTCTGTTGCGTCCGCCCCTATGCTTAGGGGTACTGTGCCCGACGACTTCATGGGTTTGGCGTGATGACCACTTATGACATTCCCATGTCTTTTGCAAATTGGCAGATGTACGCGGACCTGCACCGTGCAGTGTGTGATTTTCAAGGTTATTGTCACATTTGTCTAGCTGCTGCTTAGAGCATTTATTTTGTAACCATTTACTGTACACTCTAGGATATCACTCAGGGCAGTCTGCGATTACTGGTTCTTCCACGCATCGCGTGCAGACTGGGCAGGCCTGTATTTGGGCGCCAGCTACCAGTGCTCTGCACTCCATTGCAGACAAGCTGAAGAATATACGCCCTCGACACACAGCTGCCCTTTTGAAAACGAGTGTATATCAGCGAGTCGCTTACTTGAACACCAGAAGTGTTGCATATGTTACACGGAGATCAACGCAACACCCTGGCACCGCCAAGGGGTCAACGCGCAAGCCAACACAAGCAAAGCACAAAATTTAAAGCAGTCGCCACACCCAAAAACTCCCCGATGCCATGAATGCTATACAAAAATACATACATACATGCCGAGGACTGCACCCTGCAGGGCCGGGGGGGCCCCTGTGCCACGCCTATAGGACCCTCACAGAGCGCCGCAAACGTCGGCCTGGAGGTCGTGCCGGCAAAGTGCGGAGTGTACTCCCAAGACAACCTTGACGGCGCCATCGCTGTGGCCGCGGAGCTCGACCTGCCACACCGCCCACGGGGCGTCGCGTGCGCCGGCAACCCCCTCGGCTATGGCGCATTCCTCACGGAGAACTGCCAGGAGCGCGCAGACAAAACATGTGCGCTGATCGACCATCTCCCCGGCCTGCCTCTTTCCGCCCAGGACAAGCGGCTTGTCCTGCGTGGATCCCTGCAGAAACTCATGGCGCACCTTGTGCGTGTGCTGCCGTGGGCGTTCGTCGAGGACACCGTCCGGCAAGTGGAGGCCAAGGCTATCATCGCCCTGCACGAGATCGCGCACGACCGGGAGATGCAGGCCACGACCCAGGAGCAGCTCCACCTGCCTCTGCGCCACGGCGGTTCAGCCTCGCCGGCACGACAGAGGCAGAGGCCCACGCGGCACTGGTCTCCGCCACGGCGCTGGTCCAGCAGGCTTTGAGCACCGCCCCTGAGCGCTTCCAGCCGTTTGCTGGCGCATACGGTGTGCACACAAGAGTGCTGTGGGGAGAATTGCATGAGAGTGTAGCAGAGGTGTCAGTGTGGGGCCCGCAAGAGCTCGACGATGATTCATCTCTGACAAATTGCATGAAATAGGGAAAAAGGTGACCTGGGCAGTAGGTAAGGCACAGCGTGATGCTCTGCTGCTGCAAATGGCAGACGGGTCTCAGGAGGGGGAGAAAGCCACTGCATGGATGCTCAGCTGCGCATGTAGGGGGTCCTCAATTTTCCTAGACTCGTTGCCAACCAACACATGGCTGGCCTTGACTGACGTAGAGTTCGTGCATGTGGTGTTGTTCAGAGGTGGAATGCCGCTTTTGACGCTGCCTGCAGACTGCGAGGTTGTGTGTGATTGCACGCAGAAGATCCGGGCGGGTGACGTAGATCACACGATGTGTTGTAGAAAGAATAAGGCCTGTGGATGTCGCGCCACAATTTTACCGTTTCGGTATGACGCCGTCAGGCAGGTAAAGCATGCTTGGCTACCTCGCACGAGCCTGAGATGCGTGAGCTGAATGGGGCGATCAAAGGTGACAGCAAGGGTGATATGTTGCTGATAGACGCAACAGAGGGTGTTGTTGTCTTGGATGTGAGCTTCACTCATCGAGCAATGGAGACTGTTGTTGCACAGGCAGCCAAGGAGAAAGGTAGTGCTGCAGACAAGAGGGAGAGAGATAAGATTGAAAAGTACAGGAAGCGAGCGCAGGGTGGGTACATGTTCGCGCCTCTCATCCATGAGACGTTCGGTAGGTTGGGCAAGCAGGCGATGCAGAATCTGCACCATCTTGCGGAGAATGCGTGCGGCAGGAGGAACAAGAGAGCTGTGTTGATGTGGATGGCACAGGCGGTGAGAGATTTTAGTGCAGCGGCGTGCAAAGGGAATAGCTGGGTGATCAGAAATACCATGTCGCACGTGGCACAGATTGCAGGGACTAGTTTCGAACCGGCGATGTGTCCGAGTGGGATGTATACAGAGGATGAATGATTAGGCGGTCTGATTTGAGACCTATACGCTGTTGCGTGATGCTCCTGTGACCGTGCCTCTCTTCGATGTAAATCAATCAATCCAGCCGCGAGACCACTCAAAGTACCCCAAATTTAGCAGCAGCCAAACAGAAACACTCCGACACACTACGGAGCCCTGGCACCCCGCACGCCCCAGAATCCTGCTTGCACACCCCACCGTCGCCCGACAAGCATGTCAGGGGCAATCATCCATGGCGGCAAAGGCGGGCACGCGGCTTCTCCCTCTACGGGGGGGCCCGCGATCAGGAAGAGCTGGGGGGGGTGACCGGGGGGCAAATGACCGGGACTGGGCGGGGAGGAGCAGGCAGGTGGGGGTCGGTCGTGTGGAGAGTTGGAGAGGGGAGGCGGGGAAGGAGCGAACAGGGGGGTACGACTGGAGGAAGGAGAGTGGCTTGGGAGGGTGAGC